>QOVD01000133.1:0-42631 GCA_003521225.1 Tuber microsphaerosporum | reverse complement strand
TGGGACTGGGAAGGCGGGCATATCGGGGGGGAAGGCCGTAGCAGTCGAGAGGACGTAACCGGCAACACCTTTGAGGAGCGAGGCGGAGTCCCACAACGGGGACGATGGGTTCAGCGACAAATCCCTTGCCCCTTCCTGTCGCTCCAATCTACCCTGTTTTATAGGCTTCAAGGCCTTTGCCCCTCCCTCAGAGCACCCAAAAGTGACCACCTACTGTTCTTCGAATTTCTTAGCCCACCACGTCATCCTTCTGGTGTTTTGAGATACTAATCAGTATCTGATGTAGTTGGATATCCACTCCCTTAACGGAAGCTTTGGCACCAAATAGGCCACCGTACGTCTCATAAATGTTTAATCCCGGTCCCGCTCAGGCCTACTTTATACTGTCTCCCCCGATGAAGTATTCCCAGACATCAATTTCCCATACCTGGTTGCAGGAGATTTCAACATTCACCGCCCTTCCACGGACCCCTCCCCCTCCTTAACTAGACATGACTTCAACCTATCATACCCATACTTTGATCAGGCAGCGGACCTGAACATGTTACTCCTCAATAATGGTGGTTCTCACAAGCCGGCTCGTGGCACCCCCAGACTGGAGGGCTCGAGTCGAGTCCAGACCTAGGCTCGAGCCCACGCCAAGAGACTCGAGTTGCCTCGTGGACCCCTGTTCCAGCCAGTGCTAAGAGACTCGAGTCCACTCGCAGACTCCTGTTCAAGCCCATGCCAAGAGACTCGAGCCGGCTCGGGCTCGTGACACCCTTGGGCTCGAAGGACTCGAGCCCGCTCGCCTCAAGCCTGGCTCGAGTCCGCTTGGCTCATGCACAACACTACTGAACACCCCTGATGTGCACACCTGTATCCTGTGGGGGGCGACCGAACGCCCCAGCATGAACGACCTTTCTTTTGCCCACTCAGCACTCTACCCCGCCATTTGCCAATGGTCCTCCGACCTGCCATCAACAGGCTCAGACCATATCCCCATCCTTATCTCTTTCAAACCTATGAATGATGTACCAAAACCCCCCTGAACCAAGTGGAACCACGTCGACTGGGACCTCGTGAAGACTCCCCTTGGATCCTTCAGAGTCCCACCCGCCACTCCCTCACCCTTGCCAGATCAGATTGAGCAGTGGTTCTGGTCCTCCCTTGGACCACTAACGACAATCCTGCTGCGGACAGTCCCACTCTCCAGCCTCTCCCCCCACTCGAAGCCTTGGTGGACCCCTCTACTTACACATCTTGGAAAGGAATTTCACAAAGCCTCTATGGCCGTGAAGTGTGCCCAAGACCCAACTCTGTCCAACCAATCAAGACTCTTCAGGAACGCCTACTTCAAGGCTATCAAAATGACCAAAAGGTCATACTGGTCAGCCTTCCTGGATTCCACTACTCCCAACAATATCTGCACAGCACGGAAGCTAGTTGCTCCACGAAAGCTCCACATTTCCACTCCCTCCCGGACGCAAACGACACAAAAAGGATTAACCACGCCGTCCGCAACTATTTCTTTCATCCAAAGAGAGAAACCCCCTCTCCTCACCGCCTGTCGGGATACGACGATGCTCCCCCCCTGACAAAGGAATAGAGTGCGAAGGCACTTGCAGCCTCCTTCCCCTCATCCACTCCTGGCCTCGACGGGATCCCATACTTGGTATGGCAAACACTAAATGCCGCTTACCCCGACTTACTCCTTAAATTCCTTTGCCCTCTGGTGACACTTGGTTACAACCCTCCATTTTTGAGGGTGGCCAATGGAGTCATACTTGACAAACCTGGGAAACCCTCATATGATTCCCCCACCTCTTTCCGTATCATTGTGCTCCTAAGGACTGTCTCCAAGGTTTTGGAAAGGGTAATGTGCGTCCGCCTCCTCGACACGGCCAGAGTAAGTGGCCTACTCCACCGCAATCAATGTGGCTCTATCTCAGGACTGGGCACTTCTGATGCCTGCGCCACCTTGGTCCATGAGATCAGAACCCTGCAAAGACCTGGCCTAAAGGTCTCCTCACTCTTCCTCAACATAAAAGCAGGCTTTGACAAAGTCGATATGCCTACCCTACGCAGGATCCTCCTTACCAAGAACACAGCTTGATACCTGATGGACTGGATCTCCTCCAGCCTGACGGAGAGGAAGTGCACCCTCCTCTTTCAAGGATCCCCAAACTTATCAGCACCGGTCTCACTTGGGACCCCGCAAGGCTCATCAATCTCCCCCCTCATCTTCTTGATCTAAGTATCCTCCCTCCACCTCACTATCCCAAAAAGCCTTACTGTCTCGTATCTGGATGACTTCACAATCACAGTGGCATCCCGCAGCCACAGGATAAACATCAGAAGACTGCAGAGGCTGTTCACATCCCTATCCATCAAGGCCAGCAATATAAGCATGGCCTTCTCCGTTCCAAAGACATAACTGATGCACTGGAGGACCCCTAGCGAAAGGTTCCTAAGGTGCTCCCTACCCATAGCCCTTGAAGGGCAAGGTTTTAGTCCGGCCAGGTCACTCCGCTGGCTGGGTTTCTGGTTCACCCCTTCTCTCAATACAACCCAACACTTTGAGCAATGGCTGGCGTTGACCCAAGCGGCTTTTGTGTTCCTCAAGAGACTCTCACCCTCTGGCGCTGGCGTAAGGCCGTACCTCACCCACCACCTGGTCACAGGCCTTATCCTTCCTATCCTGAGATATGGCGCCGATCTCTTCTCCCCCAACTCTCTCTCCACTGGTGGCATGGATGTTTACTGGCGACAAGTTCAGAGGTGGGTTACCAATTGCTTTCAGGCCACCCCGACGCGCATACTCTCCAGGGAGGCCTGCCTCCCACCCATGGCCCCATACTTCGCATACAGAAGATGCCTTCTGGCCATTCGCATCGCATGCTCCCCCCCCACCTTCAGCTCTGCCGCTGCTATACTACCCCCCGACTTCCCCTATGTCTCTACCTACAGGGCCTGTGATTCAGCCAGACCCCTCACGAATGGTCACTCTTCTGTATAACTCCCCCTCAACTGAAAAACACCCACACCGTCCCCGCCCATCAGGAAACATCTCCCCATCGACACCATAGCGCACCTGACTCTCCCACTGACAACAGGCCTCTCCAGAATGCCCCTCATACTCAAGTCAACGTTACTCCCAAGGGAGAGCATCCCTCCTGCAACCCTAATGCTCAAGGTGTACAACACCCTGATGCAGCGGACGCGCGCCCTTCTTGTTGAAGAATTGAACACCCTTCCCCCCCCCGCCCTATTACCCGTACCCCGCGACCCTCACCCCGCTACCCTTCATGGAACTGGACAAATTCTCAGCTGGCCGCATACACCAGATGTAGGCCCAGAAGAGTTATCTGGCCGCTCACCCCTCATGGAGTCAGGAAGAGCCCGTGACCACCTGCCCCAGGTGCAACCTCAAATCCTAAACGATGGAACATGCCATCCTCTTCTGCCCCGCAAGATCACAGGCCTGTAACCGATTCTTAAGCCCAGTTTCTGACCTTGAACCAGGGAACCCCATCTGGACAGATTCGGGCCTTGTTGCCGGACTCAAAGCTTACATCTTCGCCACATGAACTGGGTTCCCCCCAACAGAGCTGACCAATGGCCCTCCCACCAGCCCTCGCCCTCGCTGGAACGAGACGCTTGACGGAATATTTTGTTTTGTAGCGAGTGTGTTCCCTTATACTTTTGATGAAATTTGTTTTCGCATCCTATGAAGTGCTTTGGATAATTGGGTTTTCTTTTGTCAGGCAATATTTGTTGTTTAGTATTTTTATGCCAGAGGCACTTGTATGTGCTTTCACTTGCTTGCACGAGAAGGAGATTGTTTAGGGTTTCTTTTGTTTTGGTACTTTGATTTATAGGTTTTGTTTTTTCCATAGCTACCGCTGCATGAAGCTTCTTCTGCCTAGACACAATGAACGCATGATATAAAAAAAAAAAAAAAAAAAAAAAAAAAAAAAAAAAAAAAAAAAAAGAAAGACAAGTAATTAGTTCCTCACCCAACCATCTAAGTACTTTCTTATACTATCAATTCAATCATCATTACTCTTACGATTCCTGGTGAATAAGAGAAGTTTCTCTTACTACATTCTCGACTACACGATAGGAGCAAGAGTGTTCGGCCATTAGAAGTAGTGCATGAGAACGGAGAAGTTGTTACCTGCTGCACAGCATCGCCCTGGGGGATTGATCATTACATTACCTCCTACTAGTATTGCCTAAGGGAGAGGAACATTTCAATATGGAACTCAATAAATGAGAATTCCTTCTATCAGTATATTTTCCAATTTATTTTCCTTTTAAATTCCGTTGAATAATCTTTAATTCCTTATTCTACCACCCAAGCTATTATCTACAATTACAAAAGAGTCTGACTTGATATGAGTATCCTAATACCTGCTCCTGAGGCTACATTTACATCAAATAATATAGTGAGCACTTGAGAGAGATATGGAATTATTCTGTTCAATCTACACTGAGTTTTCTTAAATGAGACCCAATGCAAGCTTGGTCCAACTCCATCACAGCTGAGCGTTTCAACTGACAATGTCTCTACCACTCCTTACAATGTCAGCCGTATTACGCTAACTGCAATATCGCTAGTTTCTCGATCTACTTCCCGTTTCAGGAAAATTAATGGCTTTTCTCAGTAGGCTATCAGAGGGGTTCCAGCAAGCAATTGCTGTGAGAGCTGTTGCTGAGAAGGCACATTGGAAATACCGAAATCTGGTTGCTGGTCAAAAGAATATCACTACATCAGATCAGAGGTAGCTGACAGAGGCAACTGTTGTTACAATGGAACTTGTTATTGAGCTGGGGGAGAAAAGAGAGTCTATGGATGCAGCAAAGGCATCCAAAATGCCTAGGTAGCTTTGAAAGGTTTTGGATTCACTTTCTGGATCTACAGGAACTGGCACAAAGGGGGAAAGTTGTAGCAAAAACGGCAAGGGGAAAGGGAAGGAAGAGGAAGAGGATATTGGTGAAAGAAATCATGGACAAGCTCAGCGGGCAACAAAATCTCTCCATATAGCCAAAGTAGTGGTTTTATGCACAATTGGTCACGATGATGAAGAGGAGGATCAAAGGGAGGAAGACATTGTGGGCCTGGATGGACTCGAAAGTGATAATGAGGGGTTTGTGGATGCGGGAGAGATCTTGGATGATGTTTGGGAGGGGAGTGGTACTTTAGATACGCCTTCAGAGGTCGCGGAGTGAGTCCTCAGACCGCGAAAGTGAGACACTTATTGCGCAATAATGGCAACCCGAACCCCTGTCATGATTGGTTTCACGGTAAATTACGTCATAGGTTTGGTTTGACTGTTTAACGGAATTGCAAATACCAGTTAATGAGATCCAACACACTCAGCACACTTGGGCTTGACTGTGCAAAGGAAGCACTAATACTTCTTAAGAGGTTTTCTCTCTAAGCACGGAGATTGGGCGCCTGGTGGAGATAGTGGCTAACACGAGTTTTTGCGGTATTGACATACCGGATTTACTCAGTTGATTCCCTAGCTTCGCTGGTAACAGTACCCTATTATCCGAAACTAGCTGCGACTGAGATTTAGCTCCTAGAAAAACCGAAGACACTAACCGTAGGTAGTGTGCTTTCTATTGATGCTTGTCGCTAGGACAGTAAGCTACGAGCACAGTTCCTTATTTTGCAAATACCTTTACGTCCGGCTGTAGCTTGCGGAAGTGGTATACCTAAATTGTACTAGTATGTCGCAGTAGCTGGTATTAAAATCGAAGTTTGCAGCGTGAGTCTTAATCTCCAATTCGGGGGGTCCTTTGCGAACTGCCTGAAGATTATATATCAACCGTTTTTTTTGAGTCTGTTCTGAACTTTCCTTGGTGTGGGAAATAATAGGGCGGCGCTAACTCTCGCTTATCCTAGGACTCCCACCTTCCCCCAACCCAAACAAAATTCACCAACACCATCACCGCCCATCGCCTCCGCTTCTCTTCTCTCTTTTGTCGACATAGCGAGCAACATGGATCTCTTCACGTCTCGACAGTCAAACCCTTCCCCCAATATCAACTGCGGTAATGTGAGCGATAGTTACAACAACACCTGGAACAACTATGACTTTGGGGTAACCGATGAGAGGCGCCAGGTTCTGGAATGGTTATCTCCGTTATCCCCTCGGCTAAGGCATCGGGATGTTAGAAGATCTCAAGCTGAGGGGGTAGGCGATTGGCTTTTGCGAACAGAGGAGTTTATAAATTGGAATACCACTGAGGACGGGATGGCTAACCATGTCCTATTTTGCTATGGGGATCCCGGGGTCGGGAAAACGCACCTCAGGTATAAGCTAACATTCTCCGGGGGAAATGGAGTTGACTAAATACTAGTATCTTGGCGCAGCTCTTTAGTTATCGAAACACTATGCCGTCAGAGTGATGGAAGACAGGTCGCCGTCGCCTGTCTTTACTGCGACTTTCATGCCCACAAAGAGCAGTCCACGGCCCACATACTAGGAGCTATCCTCAAGCAAGTGGTAAGCGGCATGGAACATATGCCGCAAGAAATTGGGGCTGCGTTTCAGAAGTCGAAAAGACAGCTTGACGGTCGAGAGCTCGAATCTGGTGAAATCCTCAAGCTACTGGTGTTATCTCTCCGTACCCTGCAACAGAGCTATATTTGCATCGACGCACTGGACGAGTTTCCCGAAGAGCATAGACCCGAACTTTTCCGATCACTATTGCGGGTTACTCAAGAATCGCGTGCCACGCGGCTATTCTTGACTGGTCGGCCACACATCTGGGACGAGGTGGAGAGATATTTTAAAAGCGTGAAGGTCCCAATAAAGCCAACTGAAGAAGATATCAACAATTATCTCGTCATGAGGTTGAGCAATGATACGCTGCCTGGGGTAATGAACCAAGTTTTAAGAGAGGAAATCCTTAGGACTATTCCGGAAAAGATTTCGGAAATGTATGTGGCATATATCATGACATTGTTTACATTTATTCACAGATTATTGACTGACGTTTTTGCAGATTTTTGCTAGTTTCGTTAAGCATGGACGCTGTACTAGCGCAGTCAACTATTCGCCATAGGAGAGAAATGCTTAGGCAGATGACCGGTGGCTTGGGGATGGGTGGCGCTTATAACGCGACTCTGAAGCGGATTATGGAGCAGGACGGAGACAAGGGGAAACTGGGGATAGCGGTTCTAATGTGGGTCTCACAATCCGAGCGGCCATTGCGCGCGAAGGAGTTATGCCATGCGTTGGCGATCGAAGAGGATTCGACCGAGCTTGACCCCGAGAATACGCCTGCTATAGAAACGTTATTAAGCTGCTGCCAGGGACTCATCACTGTGGATGAGGAGGAGTCAAGAGTTCGGTTGATACATCTGACCCTCCAGGAGTACCTCGGTGGGCATCCCGAACTCTTCGGTAGTGCCCACTCGAAAATGGCAGACATTTGCCTCTCATACCTCAACTTTCAGAGCGTTAAGGACCTACCACGAGACCTCCTGGAGCCCCCGGAGACTGCACCCTTTCTCGACTATGCCTCGTGTTATTGGGGAACACATGCTAGAAAGGAATTTACAGAGCGCACAAAATCACTTACACTCCAACTTCTTGACGGGTATGATCACCATGTATCAGCAAGGATTCTTGAAGCAAACCTGATCATGTCATCCGATCACGATCTCCCCACTACGAGCCATGGAGGTAGGTTTACAAGTTTGCACGCTATCGCCTGTTTCGATATTGCGGAAATTGCTGTGGCTCTGATAAAGTCAGGCAGTTACGGGGTGAACGGAACGGATTCCCTGGGATTTACACCACTCGTATGGGCCGCCGTGCACAACAGCCAAGCGGTTTGTAGGGTTCTCCTGGATTTGGAAGATCTAGATCCCAATATTGCAGGCAGTGAAGGCCAAACACCGCTCTCCGAGGCATCTGCGGGCGGGCATGAGGGTATAGTGAAATTGCTCCTCGAACGCAAAGAAGTAAATCCCGATTCCCTTAATCGCGAAGCCCAAACGCCTCTATGGGTAGCCGCTCTTTTTGGGCACGAGGGCGTAGTGAAGTTACTCCTCGAACGCAACGAAGTCAATGCTAGCTTATCGGATTACTCGGGCGAAACGCCACTGTGGGGTGCGGCTAGGAATGGGCACGAGAGTGTAGTCAAATTACTCCTTGGACGCAAAGAGGTCGATCCTGATTCCCCTAATTTCGCTGGCCGAACACCACTGTGGAATGCGGCCTACAATGGACACGAGGGTGTAGTGAAACTACTCCTCGAGTGCAAAGAAGTCAATCCCGGCTCATCAGATCACTGTGGACGGACACCGCTATTCGCGGCGGCTAATAGTAGGCACGAGGGTATAGTAAAGCTACTCCTCGAACGTAAGGAAGTCAATCCTGATTCTTCTGATGATGATGGCCGAACACCACTGTCGAAGGCGGCTTGTTGTGGGCACGATGGTATAGTGCAGCTGCTTCTAGAACGCAAAGAAGTCAACCCCAACTCATTTGATAACTGGGGCGGAACACCACTGTCGGCGGCGGCTTATTGTGGGCACGAGGGTAGGCCGAAGCTACTCCTTAAACACAAGGAATTCAACCCCGATTCATCTGACAATATCGGCCAAACACCACCATGGGAGGCGGCCTGTTACGAGGGTATAGTGAAGCGACTCCTCGAACGCAAGGAAGTCGAGCCTGATCCATCAGATAGCGAAGGCCGAACACCACTGTGGAAGGCAGCTTGTTGTGGGCACAAGGGTATAGTGAAACTACTCCTTGAACGAAAGGATGTAAACCCCAACAGTACAGACAGTAGCGGCCAAACCCCACTCATGTCGGCAGCCAAGAATCGGCACGAGGACGTGGTGGAGTTGTTCCTGGAACGGCTCAAGGGCAATTCAAGGACCCCAAGGGAGTATGATGAGAAAACCTGTTTCCCAGCTAGCAGTCTTTCAGGCAGCACTCCTGCGCGAGGAATTATCCCGGACCCGTTCGATGGTGATGTTCAGCTGAAATCGCATACTCCTGAAGGTGGCTGCGTCGATTCAAGGAATATATCCCCAAAAAAAGACCGCCATATCACGACCAATAGAGTACACTTTAACCGAAACTACTGCCACTTAGCCATTATCTGTCTTCTGTTTCTTCTATGTCTGGTCCCCTCATTATTCCTTCAGACCTGCTTGGTTATGGTATTTTTCATATTCTTGTTTGGATTTCTTTGACACACCCCAACTTTATCCCTACATATCCTCTGGTCTCGCATCTATATAATTCTCGCCTTATTTCTTTTCCATTCCTCTTTTTCTTTTTGCCCTTTTCAATTTTATTTGGCGTCTGTTGGTTGCCGGAGTGGTGCCTTCGATGATCGGATGAGATAGGGTAGGGTGTGATGTGGTTAGATGGCCAAATGCACAGGGTTCCGAATAGTCCGACCGGTCAAGTCCTGAAGTGAAGACCGACTGGTCAGTCAAGAATCGAGGAGGAGACTAGACTTGACCGAAATATTTGGTCCAGTCAAGTCTAGTCTGGTCGGAGACCAGTCGAAAATGGGATCCCTGTTTAATCAAAGTGGCCGTTGCTCTAGCATACGGTATCTTACTTCATGTGAAAAGTCATACTCCTTCGAGTTGCAGTTGTAATTAAGATAGTCTGCTTAATCACTGTTAGAGGAGGGTTTAACCAGAAACAGGTAGGGATAGGAGAAAATTAAGTTCCGTTATTATTTTTTTGACCAAAAAAGAAGACTAGAAACAAAGCAATGCATTGAAAGATGAAGCAAAGAAATAAAGAAGGCTTCTTCCCGTGCCTTCTACCCATAACACAATTGCCCCCTGTCTCTTCTAATGTCTACTTAACATACTTTATATATTATATTGAACTTTCACTAATATTGTGTTGCCAGTGCCCGGGCCATCTAGCATTGGTCAAAACAAACAACATGATGGAGATAGATGATCCTAATCTCGCTTGATCTTCCAATAGAAATTAGCTTAGCTCGGGCCAATACCATATTGGTTCTTAGCCCCTTCCCTTTAAGCGAAATTATGTCATCGGACATCACTCGATTTACCTAGTCTGACCTGGTCTGGTCTAGTCCGTTTTTTTGCTATTGACTGCTTGGTCGGTCTGATTACTACCCTTAGATCGGACTTGACTATGACTGGACTATGCAGTCCAGACTAGTCCAACCACGGACCATTCGGAACCTTGCAAATGCATGGATGTGGCACTGGCGCACAAGTTAATAAAATTGGGCTTTCAGTCTTTCACGACTTGGAGGACACTACCGCTCTCGCCGTACTCAGCAAATCTATTGACAGTATGGCAGCCTCTTTCCCACATCTCACCTCATCCGACCTGCACCCTTATTTCAACTTATATTTCTCCCCCTCCCCCTCTCCGCGTATACTGCGGGTGAATCTCCCTCTACCCTCATCCAAAAAAAAAAAAAAATCTAAGTGCTGGGGGGGACCTTCTAAGGGCTGTGCGGGAGTGAGAACGCACCGGCAGGAAGGGCGCTGCTCAAAGCTTTCTTGGAGGGTTGTTCCACGCTATGGAGTTGCCGTTATGGGGCCCGCCGTGCTCGCCGTGCGCTAGGCTCACTGCTTGCTTTGACCTCTTATTTTAATTCATAAGCGAGCACAGAGATTCTACACGAAATCTAAATAAAAGTATAGGAAACTGGTTTTATCAAGAGTTTAATTTCTGTAAGCACATTTCTGTCTAGTCCTAGGGCACATAGAAATCAAGGAACTCAATAGAAGAGCACCTCAAGCTCTTCCTGTACCATTACATTAACCTCTGCAACCCCTCCATACAGGAGATCCTGACCTGTGTAAAGTTCAGGATGTGTGGTGGGACTCACGCAGACCCGTATTCAAGATTTAGTACATTCTAACCTAGACAGAACTTTGGCATAAACCCTCACTCCACATCTGTTCTACTCCCCAGCTATTCTACTCCCCTTTTTTACATTCTGGGAAAAGGTTTATGGGGGGACAAAATCCCAATAGAGTAATCCTTTTCTAGTACGTCAAGTCAGCGTATGTTTGTAGGGTTGTCACTAGGTTTGGTGCTCTGAGGGGTCTTGCTTCCAGTGATGTGCGATAGTGCGCAAACTACATAAGTGACCACCACAAGTTGTATTTTATTCTAGTTGAGTTGTGTCTTCTTTATGCTTACATTGAACAACGAATACACTCTTTGATTTCTTATTGCAATCTTTGCTCCTACTCGGTCACGGTGGGTATTCCTTCATAGCGTGTCATTCTGTGCGGATGTGCCCTTATCGCAAAATCAGCGGGCTTTTGGGGACTGCCTCTTGTACAGCCTAACTTTTCGACTCCTGAAAGCCTATAACAGTAGGCTTATGATAATCACTGCCTATTCGGGGCCACACAGCTCAGAATGGTAGTTGGGTTGGATGGTGTAGCTGGGGCACCAGGTTAAGTGACTGCAGCCGCGATCCTGGGGAGGACTGGGAATAGAATGGGGATCCGTGTGATTTTTGGATTTTATGTTTGGCAGGATCCGAGATGGGTCTACCCATGGGGGTGTTTCATTTATTTTGGCACATAGCGACGTTCTGACTGGGTGTTCAGATTTTTGCGGTGGATTTTCTACACACTGTACCGGCGGTGCTTTTCAGATGCACTGCGGGGTAGGTATAATAGATTGAATTAGCTTACTCTAGGATGGTAATGTCCTCCGGTTGCACGTAAGCTTGGATGAGTGGTTGCTCTTGTAGTCAGATACGAACGAAATTATTTAATGATGAGCATCGGCTTTAGTATGATCATATCGGTAGTTTAGATTTGTAGCAACATCACCAGGGTTGGTAAAGAGAAGGTTTTAAGAAGCGTGTGAAAGAGAAATAGATAGTAGACAGAGGAATGAATTGTTTTTGTATTGTTCTTAATACTCAGAGGGCTTGATCTATTTAAACTCCTTCTCGTGTGAACTGCTCTTACTTCGTTTGCTACATACACGGTATCACAATCCATCACTCACAGTTTGACTGGAGTTCCCTGTTGAGAATAGCAGCACTTGGTGTGGGGAAAGGCCGCACTCTCAGGCCCCAGTGGTGCGCATATACACTGGCTGAGGGACACTTAAGCTATGGAAAGTTTTCTTTTATCTGTTTTTCTTTCCCTCCTGTTCTTTGCTCGCCCTAGCCTCTTCTCTTGTTCCTTACCTTCCTCGTGACTTTCCCTTCAGCACTCAACTCAATAAACCATTAGCCTCTTCACCGCTTAATCCAAATTCCGTGCGTTCGCTTAGCCCCTCTGCTCGGCTGCGTAAAACGGTCCTCGCAGATCATTGCCTTCACTTCCATTATTTTAACATCCCGACTGTCCCCATATTTTTTTATTCCCCTGTCCCGCCAAGTCATCCCTAATACTCGCCGCCTATCGCTACTCCCCTGTGGCCCATTACCACACCCGACAGTCTCCTCCCAATCCCAGCAGTCATGCAATCTTTCCTGGCGCCTGCCAGGGGGTGTCTGGCAGTCCCGTCCCCTCCTGTCTTCTTATCGTTAGCCCCCCAATAGTTGTGAGCACTGTCTCAATTTCTCAATGTTCTGCGGCTTTAGCTAACACTTTTGTTTCTCGCACTATGTGGTTTGTAGGAAATTTTTTTTATCATGTTAGACTTTTTCTAACAGTTTCACAGGATTTTACAGAATCGCATAAATACGGCCTCACTCTCCGGCTTCTGTTTATTTGTCCTTTAACGTTCCCGGTTCCTTCAATATACCACACACTTGATGGGGAGGTAGTGATTAGCAATGAGAGTCCTCCCTGCCCACCAGAGCCAAACGGGTTAAGTGGAGACACGGAGTTTGGATTAAGATGAGATGAAGATTAAGAATGATTGTGTTAAGTTGATAGAAAGGCAAGTCTTGAGAAAATTTGTGAATTGAGAGAATGAAGTGAAGTGAGGAAAGAATAGGGAAAGAAAACCAAGTGGGAGAAAACCAAGTGGGAGAAAACCAAGTGGGAGAAAACCTCTTGTGGGTTGTGTGGCTCTTCTCCAGTGCATACTCATATTACCAACACTGCGGCCTCAGTGTGCTGGTAGCTTACGCACCAAGTGTGGCCATTTCCAAAAGCTATTTCTAGCAGGAATGGGCACAGGCTACCGAGTAAGAAAGTTTGCTTCGTCTCGTTGGGGAGATAGGTAATTTCGAGAATTGTGAAGATGTGTGAGCAGGACTGATCTAGGATCGCAGTTAGGTGTTTTTTGCTATCTTCCTTGATGAAGCTTGCCCCGGAGCTGGCTTTACTTCCGCTGGGGATTCCTTGATAGCTATTGCAGACACCGGTACCAGTATAATAATTTAGTCACCATGGTGTGAGCAAACACAAGATTAAATTTTTTGTATTCGGTTATTCCGAATTCGAGAGGTTATTATATCCCCGCCCTGTTAAAGTGATGCCGGACCGGCCGAAAGGGAAATCTGCACTTTTGATATAGAAATCTACACTGCATCATACTACTAGTGCTGGTCAAGGTATGCATTAAGCATAAGCACCAATTTAGTCTTATTGTCATCGTGGGAAACCACCCACTAGGTAATATTTGTCAGGCACTAGATATTATGGGAAACCGGCCGTGCGAAGCACACCAAAATCAGGTTCTATAAGGCTCTCTAATCTCTACATATGACCACCATTTTCGCATTAATGATTGTTCACGAGGTGCTGTGGTCACTGAGATACTCTGTATATATTCAGGTAAATATATATCTTTGGCATTTGTACATTGCACGTATATCGGGTAAAGTGCAATCAAAGTGCATGAAGTTTGCCGGTATCCATCCCTCCCCAACTTTGGAAAAAGACTCAGTATGACAGGTGCCTTCAGTCATGGATACCTTGCTATCTTAATCTTGCGTCACGGGGGATCACTCACCAATTCAGTAGAGTTTAGTGTTGATATAAGGTTTCTTTCTCCTCTCAAATGTTTCTTTCTACTTGATATAGTTTTTGTATTCAAGCCGGGTACCAGTTTGGACTTCTTTATACGTTCCTTTATTTCTTTTGTTCCTATGTACATTCTTTGAATGTCTTTGTTCCTTGTTGTGGAATCCCGGTGGTTGAGGCTGGACTGAACCCCTTCTCTATATAGCTTGACTGTACTTTCTTATTACTCGAGTAGTAGTTCGCTTCACATATCAATGATCGCTACTGTTGGCTATTATCACTTCTCAATCGAATCAATCGCGCATTGCTACATTTAGTGTTGAAAATATTCGATGAGGGGGTAATGATCGACTGTGAAGGTTTTACAGAGTGGAATAGAATGGCTTAAGTAGAGACACAAAGTTTGTATTAAGCGAAGGTAAGGATTACGATTGATTGTGAAAAGCCAATGAAAAGGAAACAATTGAGGAAAGTTGTGAACAGGAAGAAAAGAGTCGAGAGAGAAAAGTCAAGAAGGAAAGAAAGTGGGGTGTGAAACCATTTTTCACAGCTTGCGCGTCACTTCGCAAAGGCATACGCGCGCCACTGCGGCCTTCGAGCGCAGGTATCTCCCACTCCAAGTGCGGCCATCAAACTGCAATTTCCAACATTCAGACTGTACTCACCCGTCTTTGCCAACAATACCTCTGTAAGCCGAATATTTGGTGAGGACTTAAACAAAATGTTAGCCGGAGGTATCCTTCGTAAGGACGAGGGAGTAAGGCACGGTAAGTTTACTAAACACCATTAGCCGGTCGTCGTGAAGAAAATTTCAGAGAATAACCTCAGATCACGTCTTCAACTCACCAACACTCCCCAAGAGCCACAAAAGTAAAACCTGTAGAGTGCAACCTATAGTTAACATACATTGATGTAAATATTACCCGAAACCGATAAACCCGCTTCTCGGCCCCACAGTACTTGTGAACAATGGTATAAGGAGTGCTCGGATATGAAGTGCGTATAGATTTTATTTTAAGCATGCGCGCTATATTTATCACTGCGGTAGACCACAGGGGCTATAGGTTAGATTACCTGTACTTCCCTTGGACATAAACACAGAGGACGGAGGATGGGACGACCAAACATCAGAATTCAAGGTGCGAAATATGGGTAGCATTTTCTAATATTTTACCTGGCTAGTGTAATTTACGGTCAGTTACCGTATGATACGATCGCGTGTACGATCACCTAAGGTATAGCAACCTACTGTATTATTCGAACACTACATGCAATTGGGCAAAGGATTTTGTTAAATTTCTCACGAAGGTTTCATATCTCGACCACAAACCACAACACCGGATGTTTGGACTAGGAGCAATTCTGTTTGGGAGTTGTTGGGGGATATGGAAGTTGAAGCAATGGCGTTATATGGGCAAGAGGTGAGATGCAGGAGAGATGTTTTGGAAAGGTTCAGGAATTGGCACTAGGAGTGCCGAAGGTTTGGGGCTAAGGTTAGCTACGAGGTAGAACAGGTGAGCGTCGTACTTGATGGTAGTGAAACGACTGAAGGTATCTGGAATGTTAGGGATGGGAAAAACTAGGAAAACTCTGTAAGTAGTCGAGGCAAGGGATTAAGGGAGCGAAGGTTTTTGAGTGTGCTGTCTGGAAGGAAGGCGAAGGTGATGGTGTGGAAGCGGAGGGTGTGAACAAGGTTGGAGAAAGAATTTTCATGTTGTCGAGCTTGTGTATATATAGTACACCTCCGGGCGACAAAGAAAGAATAAGGACCGCAAGACACTCTCTACCGAACATAGCCTAATTAGAGAGTTTGCGCATGGGGACCTAGGTGGCGGTTAGCTGAAAATAGACCTAGGTGCAAGAATGAGTTTGCGCAACAGATCTAGATAGCTTAGTGGCCGGGTGACAGTAGAATGAGTAGGCTAAGATCCCAGATCTTGGGCCACGCAAGTTGGGTGTCCGAGTTTGGGGAGGCTACGAATTTAAGGAGGTCATGATAGTACCCGGCTCATGAAGGCAATATCTCCCTAGATTCTGTCACAATATTAGAAAACATCTAAATGGTTGAAATGTATTGTGTGGCTGCTGATTTATTGTTCTGCGGCAATCAAGTGTCTTCAGGTCTAAAGGGCCCTATTTTACACTTCTCCCAGGTCTCACCATCCACCTAGGTGTCCGAGACTTTTAGGTTAACTGAAAATAACCTGTTTTTCTACCACCTAGGTCTCCTTGCGCAAACTCTCTATTATGAGATTTTCCGAGTTCTTAGGGATAAGAGGCGGAAGTAACCCTCCATCAGGTTGCTCGTTGTTGAAAATTTTAACACAAGCGATTTTCGTCATCAATACTCACCGTCCGGAAATGGTTTGGCAAGATCTACACTAACCGATTTCAGCCTAGGTTGTAGATCGCGGAGGCAGCCAATCGGAACAGGTTTTACTCGAGTACGGTACAGTACATTTTCATTAACCGAGGCTATCCTGGTATGATAGAGGTTAGAGCCTGCATTCGCCTTAGCGCATCCCACCTAGCAACAGAGAAAGCTTCAATCCTGTTTGGCAGTTTGGCTATCCGGAACATTGGTTTTCCCTGCGCCTTAGTTGCCTGTGCAACCACCAACTGCTCGGGCAATGGTATGGACAAGCGGGTATAGTGAAACTACTCCTTGAACGAAGGGAGGTCAATCCCAACTCATCTGATACAGACAGCCGAACACCACCGTTATGGGGAACCGAGAAGAGGCACAAGGGTATAAGTTAGTGAAGCTACTCCTCGACCGCAAGGAAATCAATCCCGACCCCTCTGTTAACTACAGCCGAACGCCACCGTCCCTTGCAAATCAGAATGGACTCGAGGGTGTAGCGAAGATGCGGTTGAACCCACCCAATGTTATGATCGAGGGGCACGGCCGTACCGGTGTATTGGCAAGCGATGTCTAGGTGCCTACCGGAGGTTGCTAGCTGACGACTACCTAAATAGTGAAAACTTCTACATGTATAACTCAACCCATCCGCTCATGTCTCAGTGTACTCACACAAGTCCACACTTCATTGCTCCTCCATACTATTACCCTTCTCGTTGCTTGCGCTTCTAGATACAACATTCTACTACTGAGATTATTATACCATCACGTTAATCTCGAAACCTCGCAAGCCCACAATCAGAAACCAGCCCCCCAGTATCCACTTGCTCGGACTAAACTCACACACAAAAGTCAACCCCCGACCGACCACTCACGGCGATCACGCGCTTCTGAAGGCCACTCTGTGGATCCTTTAATCATATCTCCGAATGAAATTACGACGAATGCTCTCGCCGTCAGCAGCAATCATTACCGACTAGCCTTTGCTTCGCTTCTCCCCATTAGTCCTTAAGACTTGATTCTGGGTTTTCCTACATCCATTTTTGGATTCCTTTGATTTACATCACAGTTTTTCCTTATATATTTAGTGCCCTCTTATCTATCCGTCCCCTCCGGCATGTTTTATCATTTCATTTCTATTTTCTCATTTCTTCCCTATTTTTCTCTGCACATATTGGGACGCTTGAGTGGTAGTGTTAACGATGCGGGGGGGCAGGGTAGAGTGTGGTGGGATTAGACGGCTAAAGGAATAATCATCAATCCCGAAAAGGCTGTCAGTGCTATCATTTCTCAAAGGTTTGTTCTCCTGAACGCAATTTCCCACAACCCTCTATCCTACTTTTATCTGTGAACCTTAGCTCCCGAAGTTGGGAGATAATGCCGAATAGCTTCGGTGGCAGTGAGAGAAGAAAAAATTGAGAATTTTGGAAAACTGACAGGCTGACGACCTTTCTAAAATTGATAATAAGATAGACATGCCAATAAAATTTGACCTTCCATCACCTAGAAGATTCAACCGTACCCATGGTACATAGCAAATCTACTAACAGCACGATACCCGCCCTTTCATCGTTCTCGTTTTCTCTCTTTTTTCTTTTTCT
This sequence comes from Tuber microsphaerosporum, assembly GCA_003521225.1. Taxonomy (NCBI): domain Eukaryota; kingdom Fungi; phylum Ascomycota; class Pezizomycetes; order Pezizales; family Tuberaceae; genus Tuber; species Tuber microsphaerosporum. The sequence goes on along the minus strand of QOVD01000133.1, from coordinate 24,753 downwards.
TTCTCACTCATTTCCCGGGTGAAATTAATCTCCTCTCTCCCAGCCCAAACCTCAACAATACGTGGGCTGCGAAGGATCCCGGGTGGGGACAGACTGGCCCTCCCAAGGGCTCGTCCCGGCGGGGCCAGGCCTACTGCCTGGTCTTCCTGATATCTTGTAAACACTACCCTCATCCGAGTTCTAGCTAACCTCCTCTTTATAGCATTTAACAAAGGCCCAGTAGGCATCAGTCACCGGTGTCCTCCCCCCCTCTAGGTACCTTTGGTTGTGCCCTGATCCTTTAAACAGCTCTACAAAAGTCGCAAACTTCTTATAAAATATGGGACTGCCCTTTAGGCGATCCGATGTGATAACTGCCGCATGGCAATTTAAAACATTTATGGTCTCATGGTGGGCTAGATAAGTTAGTATATAATCAATTTGAAGTTGTCACAAGCGGTAATAATAACTTACTAATGTCAGCCACAACTGATGGTGGAAGCCCATAAAGCAGCTCAAAATCACACTCGTCACCTCTCCTTATCGTCCCCTTGTACAACTGGGCATCGGCGACCGCATTCCCTCCATGAGCCCAACGATTTCCCTCCTCAATCATTTTCAGGTCCTCCCAGGTTTCATTACGCAATTTGTCACGCTTGAAAGTGCTGATGAAACGATTCCTGGGCAGCTTGTAGGCTTCAAGAGACAAGGTTAAATTGCTCACATGATCCTCCAAAGAAGCAATCTTCTTTTGTTGCGAAGCGGCTATTCTCTGGAGTGAAGCCACCGTGCGCTGGAGTGAAGCAACTGTACTTTCGAGCGAAGCGACCTTTTGTTGTAGTATAAACATTTCATTGGAAAGAGCGGCCATGTGAAGGCCATGCTCGGGTGGTGGTGGGTATGGTGGCAGGTATGAATATGGTTGGTAGAAAACCAGGCTGGTACCAATAGGATACATAGTTAATATTAGTTAGATTAACTTAGATAGGTAGGTGAAGAATGAAGAATGAAGGAATAAGGAAGCGAGGAAGGAAGAAAGATATTGAGGTGTCAATTTCCATGTAATGTGTCCAAATTTAACACCTGGCTTTAGCTTTAGCAGTCACACTAGTGAAAGAAGTTGATCTGAAGACAACCGCGGCAACAACAGGAACCACTGCTCCTCCCACCAAAGCCCAAGTCCACCGCAGAGGCCTTGCTCTACATTCTTCAGCAGATGAATCTCTTCCTGCCATGAATAATTTGTGGAAAAATGATAAGATAAAAAAGTACTATTAGGATTTCTTAATTAAAGAAGAAAGTTAAAGAGAGTGTGAGCAGGGAGACAAAGCGAGGGAGGGAGGTGATAGTAAATTGATAAGGCATAGGAACAAAATTGGGCTGCGAGTGAGAAACCGCTGTGAAGGACTCGGAAGAAAGAGTGCAATAGGAAGGAACAAAGGAGTGTGTTCGTTTGCCGGATGTATGTACAGAGAAAAGAAGCTCAACTAGAGTAAAATACAGCTGGTGGTGGTCAACTTATATAGTAAGTCCACTATCACCCATCGTCCGGAATCAGCTCCCTCAGGGCACCAAACAAGGTGGCAATCCCAATTAGTATACCAAATCTGACATACCACATGGGGTTACTCTACCTGAAAGGGGAGAAGCGAAGTTCTGTTTAAGCAAGCAAACGCGAGCCGTGGAATGCATACGTGGCCCACACGTATGCATTCTCACGACAAGATTAAGCAACATAGCGCATCAGGAGTCTCTAGAGAACGATGAAACATTAAATCAGAGCAACACCAGGCCCACACTCTGACAGGTTCTCGTGGCCACCATTGGCTTTCCTTCATCTCCATTCGCCCTCGCACTTGTCTTCACTGCATGTCCTCAGGCTCTCTTTTTTTTCCCCTTTGCTGCCTATGGTCTCTACTCAGCTCCTCATTGGTGCTTTCTATTGTGATTCACCGGTACTCACTCCGACTTGATCACCGGACCTGCCCCCACTCGTATAATATCCAGAAGGGATATCAGAGCGTTCGCCTTGGAGTCTGGTACTCGGGCATATGTGTGAGGAGCGGGGTAATAGAAGCGGTGAAGAAAAGCGGGGTAATAGAAGCGGTGACGAAAAGCGGGGTAGGAGCGGTGAGGAAGTGCGGGGAACTGAGCGGTCTGAGAGTGGTGTGAGAAGTACTGAAAATGGCGTGATATGGGAGACACTGTTGAGGGAGTAATTCTTCTTTCTGTACTAAAGGGCCTTGTCCGCGCCCAACTGTAGGAATAGAAGTCAGTGAATGGTTACCTGCTCATATCTTTCGTTCTCTCTCCAGTACTTACCTACATAGAATCGGTATTCGTCTCCACGATTATAAGACTTTCTAGATTTTACCATTCACTAATCTCGACCATGCTCTACCCCAGGTCATCTAGAAAGGCAAGAATATACCTAGCATAGTAGTAAGGATTTCCCTGGGTTTTCTTAGTGCAACTCTGAAGGATATCAAGCGTAGGGGTAGGCTGGGGACAATGCTTCTGGCCGGTATCCTAGTTGAAGTTGGAGTTTAGAGCTTGCAAGTGTATAGATACTAATGGCGAATAGTTCCTGATATCTCTACCGTAAAATTCACCAAATAATTCGGGATTGGGGACTCCTCGGCGTTCTGTGACAAATTCAAAAAATATGAACAAGCCCAACCCCACAACACACTTTTTGAATTGGCCTCAGAATGCCAAGGCGTCCCCCGTTCCCTATTATTTGGTGCACGGTTATAGACATCTGGAACCATACTAGCGCTGGCAACCGCTCAATAAACCATACCGATACTTGACCTGGTCCTGGCTTTAATACGTGACAGCCACGTGGAGAGTCTGAATAGCCCCACCATAACTATATTCGACACCCAAACAGTGTACCGAATAGCCCAGTCTGTTAGTCTTCACTCAAAGACGGGACGGGTGGTAATATTAGAAATGGTGCTTGGGATGGATGGCAGTAGCAACGTCTGTCCTAGGCTCCGGCCCATGTAGCACAAAATCCGAATTTGAGGAGACAATGAAGTTGAGAGGGATGCGATAGTACAATCAGCTTTTGAAGGAAATATCTCCTAAGAGCTTGTCACAGAACTGGAAAACATCTGAGTAAGGTGTGTTTTGTCGTTGCTGACTTCCTGTTCTACAGCTATCAAATTTATCTAAGCTTGAAAACCCCAATTTTACACATCTCCTGGATTTCGTCATCTACCCAGATGCCCAAGACTCTTAGGTTGACTGCAAATAGGCAGTCCTTCTTACACAAAATAGGAGGAAATACGGCACGGAAAGGGCAACAGAGAGAGAGAGGATAACCATAGCGAGCAACTTATGTCTATCCGTCGTACTTGTTGCTTGCTAAACTGACGGCAATGACAGGAGAATATATGGAAAATAAAACGCTATCCTTAGCCTTCCGACAATCACCACTGGTGTCCACTTTCTTCTACACATGTCTCCTCATCACCTTGTCTATCCCTCAAAGAATGAAAAGAAAGAAAGCATCCTGTATTATCCCTAACAAAAGAAATGCATCACAAATGTTTCATCTTTCCTCTGGCCTTTGATTCTAACATCCAATTCTTGTTCTTCCTTCATTTCCATAGCCTCCCTGCTGTCTTTACTCCTACCCGCCTATCAATGAAACATCTTTCTTAACCTCCATGCTTTCATGAAACAAAGCAAACCTAGCATGCCGGGCAGGGTATCCAACATTTCTATAATACCCCCTAGGTCTCCTTGCGCAAACCCTCTCATACAGCAATACAGCGGCCTCAGTCTGAGTCTTGGCGACTTCCCTGTGATCTATAAAACCCAATGGTTCCACCCCGCTCTGGGAGAGAGAATAAGCCCCTGACAGACCCCTCGACAGAAGAAAGCAACAACACCGATTGACCATCACAACAGTTCACAGCCCAGCAGCCAACCAGGAAAACCTCGGCTATACAACTATGCTCCACCTCTTTGCTAAACAGGCCTACTCAGCTCCTCGCCGCCTCTTTGCTAAACAGGCGTACTCAACTCCTCGCCCATTCATTGGGAACCCTCTTGAACGCAGGAGATTCCTCGTGGCCACTAGAAATGTTCACATCTTGCCCAAAGCAGAGCAAAACCAAGACGCTGTTGGGAATGCAAACTCTAATCCCTCGAGCTCTAGAGGCTATTTCCCGGTATAGTATCCAGCAGACAATCCCTATAGTAGCCACTAATCAATTTTTCAAATAGGAAAATCATACTGAGAGGGCGGGCGATAATGTGAGCCGCTCAGGAACAGTATAGCCCATATTGGTCGGGTATTAGGTACTAAAGGTTTGTAATGCTAATTGTTAGTAGGATTTTAGAAATTCCGACAGCGATATCGCCAAGGCTATCCGTGAATTGTCTTTGAGGATAGACGCTAAAGTGGCCAACATCGAAACGGAACTTAAGTCTGAGATGGCAAAGAACCAGGGCGATCTCAAGAATGCGATCGAGGAAAACAAGGTGCACCCAGTCTTTGAGCTGGCAAAAAGCTATTGGGAACATAAGTATACAATGGCAAGGAAGCGTTCCGAACTTGGCTCTGGGTTGGGTGGTAGCTATTGGGATCTTGACAGCCGAATGGATAGGCTCGCTTTCAAGTTTTACTTTTTATTTTGCCTTTTATTTGTGCTACTCTTTGTATGTATTGTGCATTTACAGGTTACCCCTTGACCCAATGCTGATATATACTAGATTCTGTACATTCCAAGTGGCACCGAAAAACTCCCTGACACAACGTCCGAATTCACGCCCGACCCGGTTCAACCTTTTTCTAACCCGAACAACATTTAACGCGTTGAACAGAAAAAAAGTAGCTCATCCTAAGGGTCTGGATATATTTCAGTTACTGGTATGGGGCCTCGTTGTTATACCTTGCTTCTAAACCTCTCCCCTCTTCTCATTTTTCCCTCCTATACTGTAAATTAGTTAGGCATGCTAAACAAGTAATTCTACTCCGCCATTTACGAGAGCTTTATTTATCCCACGGTAAAAACCCAGCTAATCAAACCATGTGCCATGTGGCTGGAGTTGCCTCCTCTAGCAAGGTCTATTTTTTTTGTCTCTCAAGGAGGCAGAGCGGCCCTATTTTTGCCGTGTTCTTCGCCCCTTTTCTAAAGTGGGTAATTCTCAACTATGATACATAACACACTGTCCGATTATTTGAATTTTTCCGGTACTCAAATAGTATTGAAGCTGGTATCCGGGGTATAACCACGGTAGAGACAAGCCCCAAAAGGTGGACTGACGCCACAGACACTAGTACTTGGGGGTAACCATATCGGTAAGTTGGGAGTACTTCCAGAACAGGCAGGGAATCCGCGTGGAAACAAGCACAAATTAGGAAAATTGAGTGATTTCTCGTGAATCCAATAGGTAAAGGACAAATGTCTGGCGCACTCTGTGACCTCTTCTTTCTGATGGTATTGTCCCCCCTATCAGCGAGCCTGGGAGCCTATAGGATCGCCAGTCTGCTTCTACCACTACTTGTCTTCAAAGACTTGTATTCATGACTTAGTACTTGCCTGACTTATCGTTGTTAATTAGGCCATAAAAGGGTTACAGAGAGGTGGGGGTGTGAATCAGGAGGGAGAGGAAATCCCACGATTAACCCAGGGGACCTGGTTGCCGGGACCAAAAACGAGCTCCAAGACTGCCAAGGCTAGCGATAGTATTGCCCCCGGCTTACTCTTACCCCCAAGTACTGTATACCCCGCAGAGAACAGTCAGTGTTTAGGAGTCCCAAATAGTATTCCTATCCTTGTACTCTAAAATTTCAATTAAATACCAAATTGTATACCCAGTGTCTCGGCACAATCAGAATACTATAATATTGAGGATCGAAATGTGTTTCTTGATGAGAAATTTTGGTGGCCAACTTAGTCGACTGGTTTTGAGCTACTGTTGCGTCGATTTCTCGCCATCTGTTGAAAATAATCAATGCGGAGGTAATGATCGGCGATGGGGGTTTTATGCAACAGGGGAACAGCTCAAGTGGAGACCTAGAATTTGTGTTAAGCGAAGATGAAGGCCATGATTGATTGAGATGAGTTGGTGGAAGGGAAGGTTTTGAGGAAAAGTTAAGAATATGAAGGAAGGAAAGGAGTGAAGAAGAGACAAAGGAAACGAGTGGGAGAAACCCTTTCATAGCTCGTGCGTCCCCTGCTGGGGCATATGTCTACCGCTGCGGCCTGGAAATGTGGGAACACCCCCATCTAAGCTAATATTCTAGGTGTCAGAAAATTTATTGACCTATGGTAAAAATTAGAATAATTAAAAATAACGCTAGAGGTCCCGGATTTCCCCTCTTTGGATCAAGGGAAGAAAGCACTGAGAAAACTCCCACTGCCCTTGGTTGAGGAGAGCTAAGAGAGAGGGGTGCAACGAACCTTACCGCTAGAGACGACTCTGGTTTCTTAGCGAGATTTCGCGGTAATGCTACTCGAGCACTCTCCCCGGCTCCCCCAAGCCTTTCGGTTGTCAGGGGGCTGTCAACAGCTTGAGCAGTCAAGTGCGTAAGCCACCTTTTTAAGTATAGAATCGAACCACAGAATTCTGGTGTTTAGTAGTTCAAAACTTACCCACCGTTCGCTCTGTGGCAATTGCCGTTACACACTGTCCACCAGGCGCTCTAAAACCTTACCGATGCGAGAGTTGCCAGGTTGCGGTTCCATATTTCTTGATGCATCCTAGTATTGCAAAGAAGGCCTTCGGTAATAGACCCAGGGGGTTAGACCAGGGGGTCGAATGGGAGCTTCTGAAAAAGGGAAATGAACGGGGAATTCTTTGATGTCTTAGAAGGCAAAAATAGCACATGTAGGAAATGCTCGTCGTCTAGCCGGATTAGAGCTAAACACTCTGAATAGGAATTTTCACCTTTAACCTGGCTGTGGGAGAATTTATTGCTCAGAAGCAGGGAAAGAAGACATTCTATTTGTTCCCTTACGTCCAACTACCTTCAAATGTCATTGTTTACTGTTTTGTTAGAAGGGGTTCTATTTTACTCGAGTAGAACCCCCGGTTCGAAAAATCGGATTCTGAGGGATACTCCTGAGGCGGGGTCACCATGAGCAACCCAATACAGATTCCTCTACTCGAGTATCTTGAGCGCGAGTATTGTCAACTCTAAAGACAAGCTATTGAGCAACCGTCGATTCCCACTTCATAAGAGCTGCCTGGTGGCTCCTTCGAGTCCTGGACGTCACAGTCGACCGAAGGGCGAGGGATAAGAGTTGAAAAACTCTCACCTCTAATTACACTAGGAGAGATTATATAATGGTTCTTTTCTCCATCAGTTTGGTAGACAAGCCGGTGGACTGATTTTGAGCTAGAGTTGCCTAGATTTCTAAAAATGTTGGAAATTGCAGTGTTATGGCCACACTTGATGCGGGATGTGCCCGCACTTCAAGGCCGCACTGGTATGCGTATGAACTAGTCAAGGGACGCGCAGGCTATGGAAAAGCTTTCACCCCCTCTCTTTCTTTCCTTCCTGTCCTTTTTCTCTTTTCTGCTTTCTTTCTCTCTACTACCTTCCTTAAGTCATTCCTTTCATCAGGTTATAACAATAAATTATGGTTTTCATCTCCTAATACAAAACCTTACGTCTCCGCTTAAGCTATTCCACTCCGCTGCGTAAACCCTCACCGTTGATCATTGCCTCCGCATCGAATATTTTTAACAAAAAATATTCCTCGGTATGCGAGTGATATATTGTGAGCCCTTCGCTTGGATTGCATGACTTTCCTCGGTTAGGACCTGGGAAGGGTAAAATGGTGATTTGTGCCTCCTAGTCTGGTTTTACGGAAAATTATGGTTAATCATTTACCACTAGCAGTGCAGGTATCACTACCTCATGATCCGAAATATTCCCTCCAAACGGGGCTTTCTTTTTCTTATTTTTAGGAGGTAGATGATGTTAGAGCTTGATAGAGCTTAAGTAGTGTTGTGAGTTAAAGGTTTATTGCTAGTCCGGCCATTCCCCATATGACGATCAAAGCAAATATGGAAAAACCTCGGCCGCCTTTCTCTCCATCACCAGACAATTACGGTAATCACAGTAGGTTTCATGGGAAGCTTTTGCGATGCTCCTAATCAGCCGATTTCTTGGATTTAGGGCTCCTGCTGTTGGGCGCGGCATCACACTGCCGAGAATTGAGGCTCTTTCCCTACTACCACGGGAGCATTATCAACCAGAGAGCCATCCTTGCATGCTGCAGTTCCAGAAGTCACAAGGGAGAAAGCATTTACTGTACCGGTAATCCCCTCTTCTCCAAACCTTTGGGTTGGCGAGGGGGGTTAATTACTTGGGTGCTCGAGCACGTAAACTACCTTTGAGTTAGAATGGAACCATAAAATTGTAGTGTTTGGTTGGGGGCTTAAGAAATAGCCCACTCTACAGGCATAGCAACTATGGTTACATGTTGTCCAACAGCCTCCGAGAATCACACCGGCGCTGTAGTCGCCGGGTTGGGGCTGCGCCTTTCCTCCTATGATACAAAATCCATCAATCAGCATCTGTCCGGGTATAGGGGGATGTCCGGGTGGCTAGGGAGGCCGTCTACCGGTAGCCTACTACGGAGGTACGGCTCCTAAGTTTTGTATGTTCCACAGAGGGTAGGGGCAGCAAACCTCGCTTGTGGAACATACAAAACTTAGGGGCTGTTTAGCGTGATAACTTTGGGACCGCAAACCATTGTTTGTAACTCCGGGACTGTTTGGTAGACGTGAATTTCAAATAATGGCTTACAACAACCAGCAGCAATTTTTTCACCGTATATCAAATAGGGTACAGGGTTACTTCAACCATGGTTACACAGCCATGGTTTGTAGCTAACCAAATTTCACAAAGTTGTCACGCCAAACAGCCCCTTAGGCGCTGTACCTCCGTAGTATGATGCAATGATTGATGAGGGGTGACCGTTGCCATGCTCAATTGTCTAGAAATGGTGGACTGTTTACAGGTGTCAGGGTTACCCGGCCTTAGCGCTTCGGTGAGGAATCGGTTGCTACTCTTAAAAGTTACTTTGCGTCTATCCTGCGTTTGACCAGCCGTACCTGACTCCCTCGAGCTAAAGCTAATTTCATCAGCACCACCATCGCCCCCGCCTCTCCTCTTTTTTATTGGCATAGAGGGCAGCATGAATCTCTTCACATCCCCACAACCAAACTCTTCCCAAAACAACTATTGTGGCAATGTTATCGGCAGTCATAACACCTGGAATAATTGTGATTTTTCTGTAACCGACGAGAGGCGCTACATTCTCGAATGGTTATCTCCGTTAGCTCCTCGCTTAAGGCATCAGGAAGTTAGAGAATCTCATGTAGGGGGGGTAGGAAATTGGGTTTTGCGAACAGATGAGTTTATAAATTGGAATACCCGTGAGGACGGGGTGGCTAGCCCTGTCCTATTTTGCTATGGGGATCCTGGGGTTGGGAAGACACACATCAGGTATGAACTAAAATTCTCTTGGGGAAATGGGGGGGCTGAATAGTGGTATCTTTGTGCAGCTCTTTAGTTATCGAAACGCTATGTCAGAGTAGTGGGGAACAGGTCGCCGTTGCCTGTCTGTATTGCGACTTTCAGACCCATAAAGAGCAGTCCACGGCCCACATGTTAGGAGTGATCCTCAAGCAAGTGGCGAGCAGCTTCGAAAATATTCCGCAGGAAATCAAGGCGGCATTTGAGAGGTGGAGGAAACAGGTTGACAGTGGAGATCATGAATCTAGTGAACTCCTCAGGCTGCTGATATCATCTCTCCGTCCCGTGCAACGGAGCTATATTTGCATCGACGCGTTAGATGAATTTCCTAGCAAGTGTCGACCAGAGCTGTTCAAATCATTAGTTCGGGTAACTCAAGAATCACCGGGCACTCGGCTGTTCCTGACCGGGCGCCAACACATCCGAGAGGAGATAGGAAGATATTTTACTAGAAGGGCAGAGATCCGAATCGAACCAACCGATGAAGATATCAGGAATTTTCTGACCATGAGATTTCGTAATGATACAGAACCTCAGGAAATGAACTCGGATTTAAGAGAGGAGATCCTTAGGACCCTTCCAGAAAAGGTTCCCAAAGCGTAGGTGTCAGATATCACCACATGTGCGCATTTATCCACATTCCATTTACTGACATGTCTCCAGAATTCTGCTAGTTTCTCTAAGCATAAATGCAATCTTGGCGCAGTCAACTATTCGCCAGCGGCGAGAAGTGCTTAAACAGATGACTAGTGGCCTGAGAATGGATGGTGTCTATGCTGCAATTATGGAGCAGATTATAGGGCAGGGAGGAGACAAGGGCAAGCTGGGGATGGGAGTTCTAATGTGGATCTCACAATCCGAGCGGCCATTGGACCCGGAGGAGTTACGCTATGCACTGGCAATCGAAGAAGACCCGACAGGGCTTGACCCCGAGAATATGCCCACTGTGGGGGCATTGTTGAGCTGCTGCCTAGGACTAGCTACGATGGATGATGAGGGGTCAAGAGTTCGGTTGATACATTTGACTCTGCAGGAGTATCTCGGCCGACATCCCAATCTTTTCCGTAATTCTCACGCAAAAATGGCAGACGTTTGCCTCACATACCTCAACTCCCCAACCATTCAGAACCTACCACCCAACCTCTGGGAGCACCTAGGGAAGATACCATTTCTCAATTACGCCTCCTGTTATTGGGGAGTCCATGCTAGAAAGGAATTAACTGGAAGTACGAGATCACTTGCACTCCAACTCCTTGACCAGTATGATCACCATGTTTCCGCAAAGATTTTTCAAGTAAACCAAAGGGTCTGGACATATTATGACGGCCGCCATGCACCCAGCAGGTTTACTGGGCTGCACGCTATCGCATGCTTCGGGATTGCCGAAATTGCTATGGCTCTAATCCAGTTGGGGGGCTACGATGTGAACGGAAAGGATTCCCTTGGGTGTACACCACTTATGTGGGCTGCAAGAAACAACAACAGAGGGGTTTGTGAGGTGCTTTTGGGGTTAGGGGATGCGGATCCCAATATCACAGACAGTCGAGGCGAAACACCGCTCTTCATGGCATCAGCGGATGGGCACGAGGATATAGTGAAGCTACTCCTCGAACGTAAGGATGTCATTGCCGACTCACCTAATAACGGCGGCCAAATACCACTGTCGGTGGCAGCTCAGAATGGCCACGATGGCATAATGAAGCTACTCCACGAACTTAGGGATGTCAATCCCCACTCATCTGATACCGCCGCCCAAACGCTACTGTTACTACCGACTCAGGATGGGCACGAGGGCGCGGTGGGGCCGTGCATCGAACTGCACTCTGCCAACCCCGAAACCCGAGAGGCGTATATTCAGAAAACCATCTCCCCAGTTTCTATCACTCCTTGCTACCCTCACACGCAAAAAATCATTCCCCAACGAAAAGGCCTCCAGCCGCCATCACCTGCTCCCGAAGCGGACTCTATATATCCCGAAAACATAGACCGGGGGGTTTCTCAGGGAGTCTGCCCTCCCCGCAAAGCTTCGTGGAAATGGCTTGCTAAGTGCTGTGACAAGCGATGAGGGTTCAGGAGGGGCCCCCTCCCGCTCCCCCAATGGTATGGACACAGGCGACCTGTCAGCCAGGGATTAGAGATGTCAAAGATCCTTGCTCGTTTGCGCAATTTGCATGCCAAATTCATTTTTTTATTTCCTATGAGCGCAGTAGGTTCGGCCTCCAGAATTCCTGGCTATTCCGCCATCCACGTCCATACCCGAGCACATAACCATGATTTCGCTTAGCTATAGCAGCAACCCAAGTAGTTCTGAGCTCTACTGAGGGTGTCTTGTTGAGAACTCCCTTGGTCTATCTCGGAAAGATCACCATATTATTACCGACTGGCCTTTGTTTCACTTGTATTTTTTCTTTTTCCAATCCCCCTATTAGCTCTTAAGAGCTCCTCGATACTGGGATTTTCGTATTCTTTTTAGTGTTCTCTTGATTTACAATCCACCTTCTTCTTTATGTATTCCATGGTTCCTCATCTGTCCGTTTTTCCTCTTCTCTCCCTTTTCCCTTTTTTAGATAGCCAGCAGTGCCCACCGGAGATGCCCTACACATCAGAAAAAGCACGACACACACTCCGCTTGTAGACATATGGTTATTCAATGCAATCGGCCCGGTTCTGCTTAGAAAATACGATTTAGAGCTCCCCTTTCAATATCTGATGTAGCATTCTATGACAAATTCTCCTTCATGCGATTGAAATGCAAGTTGTGTAACTCCCCCTGTCCTTTTCATGCCTCTCAGATCTATTCCGGGCTGGACAACATATACCTTTCGATTCAATGTGCTCGAGTCCACTGACATATCGTATTATGGTAATTTTCAAATTTTTTTCTGGATGCCGCTCTCAAATATATTACACAATTAGAACTATTGACTAATATTGTCTACAGAATTCGTAAGTGGCCAGTCCGGCCAGGTTTGGGTCCAGGGCCACAGCTTCGGGCTTTTTTGATAGCAGGCCGGCTTTAGGGGCTTATCTGACCAGGCCTGGCCGGACTGCAGATGTCTGCAGGCTTTCGAGTGATAAGATGTGATTATTGTATTCTTAGCAATCGTGAGTCTTTTGATATGGCGATAGTGATAACAAAATGGATAAAGAGTACTATGCTGAAGTTCTATGATGCGACACGCATCTTATCCCGCTATCAGGCAGATAAAGAAGTCTCCGACATGCGTTCTTGATCGATGCCTCCACCGGAAGAAACGCGGAAGTCTTTGACGCTTTTCTGTATGGTCAGCATAGCATGTGCAGCCTCTCCTGTTATTGCTCAACAAACCACACGGATATGCGCTTGGGAGAGGGACCCTAACATGGCCAGAGGGATTTAGGGTGAACTAATAACAAAATGCGAGAAGAAATTCCACTTTCTTTGCACCGCAAATGTGGGTCAGGTGGATGGTCAAACCATTTTCTGTCACCTGGGCGTCTACGGAGGTCTCAGCTAACGGAGTCCTGGGCGGCATCGTCGACCGGAGGTCGAGGAGTAGAGTTGAAAGATTTCCACCTCTAATCACACTAGGGGAGGTTATATATGATATTAGTTCCTTATCCCACTTCGAAGACAAGCAGGTGGATTGATTTTGAGCTGTAGTTGCCTGAGTATCTAAAAAATACTCCTCAGTATGAGAGTGATAAATAATGAGTCTTTCGCTTAGATTGCATTACTATCCTAGGTTAGTGTTTGCGAAGAATGAAATAGATTGGTGCCTTCCTGGTTTGATTTTATGGAAAATAATGGCTAATCATTCGCTAGTGTACTGTAGGCGCCAGTACCTTATGATCCTGAATACTTCATTTAACCCTCCTACATTCTCGCATAAGGCCTTTGCCTCCTCCCAAACAAAGTAAATTTCATGAACACCATTATAGCCCAACCGGCTCCCCCGGCCCTCTCATCTTGTTTATCCCCACAGCGAGCAACATGGGTCGCCTCGAATACCTCAAGCGGCACCCTCTCCCACCCCGTATCTACTATCCCGACTGCGGCCCCCAGTCTTGTGCCCCCGTCGAGCTTTGTGCCCCGACCCACCGGGTAGAGACACTAGATCCTAGCCTAAAACATCGGCATCTTAGATCCTCTCGAGTAGAAGGATTAGGCGATTGGCTTTTACGAACAGACGAGTTTATAAACTGGGATACTGGTGAGGATGGGGTGGTTAGCCCTGTCTTATTTTGCTATGGGGATCCCGGGGTTGGGAAAACACACATTGGGTATGAACTAGCATTCTCTTGGGAAAATAGGGGAGTCTAAATAGGAATATGTTTGTGTAGCTCTTTGGTTATCGATACACTACGCAATTAGAGGCCGAAGGGTCGGGCCGTCACCTGTCTGTACTGCGACTCCCAGGTCCACAAAGAACAGTCCACGGCCTATATGTTAAGTGCAATCCTCAAGCAAGTGGGGCATATTCCAGGGGAAATCGGGGCATTTGAGAGGCTGAGGAAACATCTTGACGGTCGAGAGATTGAATCTGTTGAGGCCCTCAGACTTCTAATCTCATCTCTTCGTGCCATGCAATGGAGCTATATTTGCATCGACGCGTTGGATGAGTTACCCAGCGAGTATCGATCAGAGCTGTTCAAGTCATTGGTGAAAGTAACTCAGCAATCACCAGGCACTCGGCTGTTCCTAACTGGCTGCCAGCACATCCGAGAGGAGATAGGGAGATATTTTACTAGAAAGGTAGAGATCCGAATCGAACCGACCGAGGAAGATGTCAGGAATTTTCTGACCATGAGATTCCGCAATGATACAGAGCCTCAGGCAATGAACTCGGATTTAAGAGAGGAGATCCTTAGGACCATTCCGGAAAAGATTCCCAAAGCGTAGGTGCCAGATATCACGGCATGTGTGCATTTATTCACATACCATTTACTGACATGTATCCAGAATTTTGCCAGCTTCGTTAAGCATGAACGTAATATTGGCGCAGTCAACTGTTCGCCGGCGGAGAGAAGTGCTTAAACTAATGACTAGCGGGCTAGAGATGGATGGTTTCTATACTGCGGTTCTGGAGCAGGTCATGGGGCAGGCAGGAGACAAGGGGAAACTGGGGATGGGAGTTCTAATTTGGGTCTCACAATCCGAGCGGCCATTGGACCCGGAGGAGTTACGCTATGCGCTGGCAATCGAAGAAGACCCGACTGGGCTTGAGCCCGAGAATATGCCCACAATAGAGACATTGCTGAGCAGCTGCTTGGGACTAGCCACAGTGGATGAGGGAGGGTCAAGAGTTCGGTTGATACATTTGACTCTGCAGGAGTATCTCGGCCGACATCCTAATCTCTTCGGCAGTTCTCACGCGAAAATGGCGGGCGTTTGCCTCACATACCTCAACTCTCCGACCATTCAGGAACTGCCACCCAATCTCTGGGAGCACCTAGGGAAGATGCCATTTCTCAATTACGCCTCCTGTTATTGGGGAGTCCATGCTAGAAAGGAATTGACAGAACATACAGAATTGCTCGCACTCCAACTCCTTAACCAGTATGATCACCATGTTTCCGCAAAGATTTTTCAAGTAAACCAAAGGGTCTGGACATATTATGACGGCCGCCATGCACCCAACAGGTTTACTGGGCTGCACGCTACCGCGTGCTTCGGGATTGCCGAAATTGCTATGGCTCTAATCCAGTTGGGGGGCTACGATGTGAACGGAAAGGATTCCCTTGGGTGTACACCACTCATGTGGGCTGCAAGAAACAACAACAGAGGGGTTTGTGAGGTGCTTTTGGGGTTAGGGGATGCGGATCCCAATATCACAGACAGTCGAGGCGAAACACTGCTCTTCATGGCATCAGCGGATGGGCACGAGGATATAGTGAAGCTACTCCTCGAGCGTAAGGATGTCATTGCCGACTCACCCAATGACCGCGGCCAAATACCACTGTCGGTGGCGGCTTGGAATGGGCACGCGGACATAGTGAAGCTACTCCGCCAACGTAAGGATGTCAATCCCGACTTACCCGATAACGGCGGCCAATCGATACTGTCGCTAGCAACTGAGAATAGGCAGGGGGGCGCGATGGAGCCACACTTCGAACGAGCCTCCGTTAACCCTGAACCCTCAGAAGGCTGTATTCGGAAAACCAGTTCCCCAGTCCTCACCCCGTCCGGCCACGCTCACCCACCAAAAATCATCTCCCCCCATTCGCAATCACGTGCTCTCGAAGATTGCTCTGTGGATTCTGAAAACATAGGCCGGATGAGTGTTCGGCGAGGCTGTAACCTCTCCAAGGCTTGGTGGAAATGGCTTGCCAAATGCTGTGAAAAGCAATGAGGCTTCGGGAGGGCTCTCCTGGTTCCCAGTAGGGTATATTTTTTAGTAATTAGACAGCCAGTATCTCGGAAATATGACAATGTGACGATAAATTCTCCCAGCGTCAACCGCAATTATTACCGACTGGAATTTGTTTCCCTTCTACCTTTTCTTTTTCCAATCCCCCTTAACCCCATGAGCTACTTGATTCTCGTATTTTTCGCATTCTTCCTTAAGCTCCTTTAATTCACACTCCAGTTTTTTCCTTATGTATTCTATGGTCTGTCGCCTCTCCATTTCTGCCTTCATGCTCTTCCGCTTCTCTCCCCTTTCTCTTTCTTTTTCAAGTAGCTGACAGTACGCAATAGCGACCTCCATGTCTTTCAGATTTATTCCAGGCTTGAAAATATATATTTTTCAATTCAATGTACTCGAGCACACTAACCTATAGTACTATATCAATTACTAAGATTTTTTCCTGATGCAGCTCTCAAATACTTTTAGTGATACAATTGTAATTAAAACTCTGAATTGGGCCGGTAGCTGTAAACCTGTACTTTTGGAATAGAAACCTATACAGAGCCGCCAGCACTAATCAAGACTTACATCACCTGCGCCGGTTTAGCCACCTGGTCGAGTACTGCAGGTGGAAGGCGGAACAAGTTGTTTGCTGGTCGTTTAATGGTTACAGACAATGCAGGTGGAACTTCACGGAATGTGAGAACAGAGAGAAATTAAAGGTCAAAAAGACGGTTGTGTTTTCTTGTATAATATATAGAAAGGAAGGTATTGAGAGGAGAGAAGAAAACAGAAGCGAAACAGAACAGAGTGCAAACAAGACAAGCGGGTCCCGTGACCAATGACTAAGCTTCGGTGAATACCCATAATATCCAACAGCACCACTTCCCTGGGTTAGGAACTTGCGAAGAGTAAAATGGTGATTAGGGCCTTCATGATTTTGGTATCGGAGAAAATTATGGTTCGTGATTTGCTAGTGTAGGTGTCATGACCTTTTGATCTTGGATATTCCTTTTTTAAACAATGTTTCCTTTTTCGTACTCTAGAGAGGTTACTCGTGCGGGTAGTATCACGCACTACACTGGTTCTGCTCGGCAAAGATGTCTCGAAACTCTCTTCCAGTATCATAACATAGAACGTTGCATGTATATTTTCTGCGATGCGATTAGGGTATTATACAGCTCGTATTACTCTCCCATTAGTTTTTATGTCTTTTAAATTTATTCGAGACTCATAATTTTTATTATTATTTCAGTGCACAACGCAGCGACTTGCCGGACTATCATACAACAATTATATAGGTTTCTTATATTGGTGCAGCTCTCGAATGTATTCTTTGTATTAATCAACACTATTAGCTGCTTCCTTAGAATACTCTGAAGCAAAATCTGGACGTTGCTGTCTCACCGAGAAGACTTCTTATGCTTCTAAACTTTGAATACCCTTACTCTATGATCATATAAAAACTCAAAGACTCATGGGAGGGGGGGGCCAAGTTGAAGGCTGACATCTGATGTGGTAGTTTCCATACTGGGCCGGAGTGCGATTGGGTTGTGCGAGCATGAGATGAATTCGGTCTGAGGTTGTCATCGCTCCACCGATCCCCTCTTATTTACTTCGACTCCGACTGGAGCCTGCACTTTGCTCCCCTTAGACGATGAAGAAGGGGAATCTCGACCTCCTAGCATATTTACCTTCCATTTCAGTTCCCACAGTACCATGGAATCTGTTAGAAATTCTGCTCGGCATGCTCTGGCTATAGTTTCTTTTATTTTATGAAAGTGCGGGGGATTGGGAAGATGTTTTTATGGATAGACGGATAGGAGTTTGGTTGGTCAAAGGAAAGTATGGAGGCTACGGAAATGAAGGTAGAATAAGAGTCGGATATTGGGATCAAAGGCTGGAGGAAAAGGAAGTCTTTGGGATGCATTTCTTTTGTTAAGGGACTACGCAGAATTTTTTCTTTTTTGTTTCTATGAGGGATAGGCAACGTCACGGGAGACATGCGTAGAAGAAAGTTGATAAGTATGGTATTCATTGGAAGACTGAGGATGACATTTTTTTTTTTTCATATATACTCCTGTCTTTACCACCAGTTTTGCAGGCAAAAGAAGAATCGGCCTAAGTTACTCGCTATCCATTCAGTGTCGTATTTTTTCATTTTATCGATTAGAATCAATAGAGAAACCCTCACAATTTTTACTGAGACAACCAAGCACTTGGGTGCCCTATCAACGCCGTGGTCCTCCTTCAAATATCGTTTCTAACTTTGGCCTTAAGCTGACTAAAAGCAAGGGAAATTGTGTGAGAGGCAGAGCTGAGCCTGCTCCAAAAATTTCGCGATTGTTTTTGGCTTTTGTCTTCCAATAACAATTCCCGTGACAGGCACTCTGGATATAGTGGTATATTCACAACAGTTAAAGAAAGCAGTTACCTCTGTCGTTGGATTGAGTCCACGTTTTATAGTGACATGCCAAGGGTGGTGGGACATCTATCAACTGATATACTATAGCCTACCGGCATTATCATTGCAATTGCAACCCTGCAGCCCATGCAGAGTACCAAGCCTCCCCATATAGTGCTTTTGCGAAGCATAGAGTTAGTATTTACTGCCTAGTTGGTGCTTCAAGTCCTCATCCGAGCGCACCAGGAGAATTTACATAACACATCTCCTCTCCCCCACATGGAGGGAAGAGTTGATGGGATAATTTTGAGCTACAATTGCTAAAAATACTCACTGAAAAAAAAGTCTGGATTGTCCCTAAACCTAAGTAAAGGACTATGGGTAATACAGCGCCAACACCACCAAAGCCCCAACACCACCAAAGCCCCAACATCATCCTCCATGACCTTAGCATAAAAAAAACCAGAACTCAAAATCCATAAGAAATAGAGAAGTAAATAAAAATCCAGTAATTTGAACACCTCTCCCCCGAGAATTGTTATCACCTTGAGAAATCAAGCACCTGGCCATTATGTATGGACGGTGGTAGTTGCTACATACTGGTAGTTTACTTAGATTAAGGAACAATCCTGACCATTTTTTTTCGACTAAAACTCTTAAGTATGTGAGTGATATATCGTAAGTCTTCGCCTAGATTGCATGACTTTTCTCGCTTAAGACTTAAGAAGAGTAAAATGGCGATTTGTATAGTGCCTCCCTAGTTTTGTTTTATGGAAAACTATGGTTCAGAATTTGCTAGCGTACAGTACTCGTAGGTGTCACTAACTCAACTCATAATGCTAAATTATTTATTTAAACAAGCCATCCTTTTTCTCCTTCCCATGAGGCGGCCACCGCTAGTGTATCACAGCCTAAGTAGTGTCGTGTCTCGCATGTTTTCTGCTATGTAGCCCAGCCATTCCGGCTACGATTATCAAGGCAAATATTCTAGCCCTGATGTGACTTATTCACCCGTGCACTGTAAAAAACTGATGATGGTGCCAGGGCCTCCACGAGCAGATTAATAGGAAAAGGTATACTCGAGTAGTGAAAAGAGTCTTTTAGGCCTTAGTGGAGGTAAAAGAAGGGGAAAAGTCCACCGGAGTTAACAAGGAGGGGCTGCTTCAAGATCTAAGCGAAAATTTCCTCTGCTCTGGTTCTTGAGGCACAGTACTTGAGTATGGCGAAGTACGCACTTGACCCGACGTATCCTTGCAATTGCATGCCCTTGTGAATCGGACTGCGATTGCATGCAACCAGAAAAATGAGGCTCCGGCTAATGGTTGGTCCGTATGCAATAGTGGTCCCATTTCCATACATTGCCAATTCGAGACTCACAACAGATTGCATCGGAAACTCCTGCACCGCTGCCATGGAGCCGATCTCTTGGATTTAGAACTTTTGCTGGTGGGCACCACATCGCACTACACCCCACGTCAAAGAGGCAAGGCTCTTCTTAATGTGTTACTTAGGGGAGCGCTATCCGAGTGCCGATTTGGTAGCCATGCTCGCATGCTGAGTGCCCGATGTCACGGGGGAGAAACCATTTGCTGTAATCCATCTCCTCTCCGAAATTTTTGAGTTTGTAGGAGGAAGTAAAATTGCTCAAGTACGATACCCGAGCACGTAGCCCACCTTCAAGTTTAGCATTTAGTTTAAAACCTCCATATCCCACCCTGTGGCATATGCAGTTACTGTCCACACTTTCCAATAAGAGTTTTAGAGCCACCCCAGTACGGTAGTCGCAGGATTGGAGTTGGTTTTTTTTTCCTAGCTGCATCCCTACCAAAACGAAAGAAAGAAAAGAAAAAGTAGATGTTGTCCAGGGTGCTCGTACCGGATTCTCCTCGATTAGCTAGTCGACTGTCGGAAACATTGGACATCGCTGCCGTCTGGTTGGCTGTAGAACCGCTAGACCACCGGGACTCAGACCGCCGGGACTCAGGCGCCTGTAATGTCGACGGGCCACTTATCTTTTCCCGATGTGACGAAGGCTTTCCTGCGCATGAATTGATGCAGGTTGGAACAGCTCGATTTTGTGCTTGCAGATGCCTCCTGTTTATTAACATTCTTGCACGGGTGTATTTACGAAATAGCTTTTTTACGCTCGCACTCTCTATACTCTCTAACACTATGCTAACTGTATCAGTGCGAATAGTTCACGTAACCTATCTCACTAATTTCACGTTGGCTCAGACTTACCTATTATACCTTTAGTTCGACCGCCGGCCTTCAAAATTGACAGTCCCAATCGCTCTAACTTTGTGTATGAAATGCCACTTGGGGGCCATCTCAATCCCTTGCGACCGCGTAAGGTTTCCCACTTTTGACGAAAGCGAGTCGGATACGTATCAGCTGTAGAGGGACTGTAGTAATTAAGATCCAGAAGTCTCGTCAGAAAACTATCTGGTGGTTTATGAAGTGCGAGCCTCTGAAATTTAATGCTCCAGTGTAAAATGGCCATTTCACAAATACTTGCGCACGCGGAATGCAGCTTGCAGAAGAGACATTCCCAGCATTGCATCGGCAGGTCACAGTAGCGCGGGGTAAAAAAGGCAGAGTACTGTGTGCGTCTCGCACTGATCTCCCATTCGATAGGGCTTTTAGGTTGTGCCTAGGATTTATCAATTGATCAATTGTTTCGAGCCCTGCCGAGCTTTTTTGGGCGTGGGGATGAATAGAGGGCGCCTGCCTCTGCATCATGTTATGAGACTCCCACTTCCCGCCGAGCAAAGTTAGCCTCATTAACACCATCACCGTTAACCCCCTCGCCTCTCTTCTCTTTTGCCAACCTAACGAGCAACATGAGTAACTTCGAGCCTCGGGGGCCGAGCCCTCTCCGAAACATCAATTGTGGGAATAAGATCGGCTGTTATAACAACATCTGGAACGATTGTCATTTTGGAGTAACCGACGAGAGGCGCGACATTCTCATATGGCTATCTCCATTAACTCCATGGCTAAGGCATCGGGGTGTTAGAAGTCTTCAGGTAGAGGGAGTAGGCGATTGGCTTTTGAGAAAAGAGGAGTTCATTAATTGGAATACCGGTGAGGATGGGGTGGCTAGCCCTGTCCTATTTTGCTATGGGGATCCCGGGGTTGGGAAAACACACCTCAGGTATGGGCTAACATTCTCTCAGGCAAATAGGAGTGACTAAACAAGAGTATCTTTGCACAGCTCTTCGGTTATTGAAAAATTATGCCATCAGAATATCGGGAAACAGGTCGCTGTGGCGTGTCTCTACTGCGAGTACGATGCCCACCAGGAACAGTCCACGGCCCACATGTTAGGAGCGATCCTCAAGCAAGTAGCAAGCGGCTGGGAAAAAATTCCGCAGGAAATAGAGGCGGCATTTCGGAGGTCCGGAAATGGCCAGGGTGGTCGAGAGCTCGAATTGGCTGAAATCCTCAAGCTACTAATCTCGACTCTGCGAACCCTGGAACGGAGCTATATCTGCATCGACGCGCTAGATGAGTTTCCCGAAGAGCACCGGCCAGACCTTTTCAGATCATTAGCCCACATCACTCAAGAATCATCGGGCACTCGGCTGTTTGTGACCGGTCGGCAACACATTCGGGAGGAGGTAGAAAAGTATTTTACCAGCAGGACAGAGATCCAAATCATACCAAGTAAGGAAGATATAAAGAAATATCTTAGTGTAAGATTGCGAAATGATAGGCGGCCTTGGATAATGAATGATGGTTTAAGAGACGAAATCCTTACAACTATTCCGAAAAAGATTTCAGAGATGTATGTGACAAGCATCCAGACATTGTGTACATTATTCATAGGTCATTTACTAACACGTTCCCAGATTTCTACTAGTTTCGTTAAGCATGAATGAAATACTGGCACAGTCAACTATTCTCAGAAGGAGGCAAAAGCTTGCACAGATGACAAGTGGCAAAGGAACGGATGGTGTATATTCCGCAACCCTGGAGCGGATAATGGAGCAGGACGGAGACCAGGGGGAACTGGGGATGAGGGTTCTAACGTGGGTCTCACGATCCGAGCGGCCATTGGGCCCAGAGGAATTATGTCATGCGCTGGCAATTGAAGAAGATTCGATGGAACTGGACCCCGAGAATGTGCCCGCAATCGAGACGTTGTTAAGCTGTTGCCTGGGACTGGTAGCCGTGGACGAGGAGGGATTAAGAGTTCGGTTGATACATTTGACTTTACAGGAGCACCTTAGTGGACGTCACGATCTTTTCGGTAGTGCTCACTCGAAAATGGCAGATGTTTGTCTCACATACCTCAACTTTCAGAGCATTAAGGACATACCACTAGTCTTTGCTTCAAGGACAATACCCTTTCTTGATTATGCCTCTTGTTACTGGGGAGTGCACGCACGAAAGGAATTGACAGAACGTACAAAAACACTTGCATTCCAACTTCTTGACCGGTGCCATTACCATGTTGCCGCAATAGTGCTTCTAGGGAACCAGACCGGGGTATATCACCACTATTTATGCGGATTTACTGGGCTGCACGCTATCTCGTGCTTCGGGATCACGGAAATTGCTATGGATCTGATTAAGTCAGGTAGTTGGGATGTGAACAAAAAGGATGCCACAGAGTCTGCACCGCTTACATGGGCCGTCAAAAACAATAACAGAGAGGTTTGTGAGGTCCTTCTGGAATTAGGGGGTGCGGATCCCAACATCGCAGGCGAGGAAGGCGTGACACCACTCCTTATAGCAGCGGAGGCGGGGTACGGGGATATAGTAAAGCTGCTCCTCGAACGCAGGGAAGTCAATCCCGACTCATCTGACGAGCGCGGTCGAACACCACTGTGGTTGGCGGTCGAACATGGGCACGAGGATATAGTGAAGCTGCTCCTCGAACGTAAAGAAGTCAATCCCGACTCATCCGATATAAGCGGTCGAACACCACTATGGTTGGCGGCCGAAAATAGGCGCGAGGGTATAGTGAAGCTACTCCTCGAACATAAAGAAGTCAATCCCGACTCATCCGATATAAGCGGTCGAACACCACTGTGGTTGGCGGCCGAAAATGGGCACGAGGGTATAGTAAAGCTACTCCTCAAACGTAAAGTCAATCCCGACTCATCTGACCAGCGCGGTCGAACACCACTGTGGTTGGCGACCGAAAATGGGCACGAGGGTATAGTGAGGCTACTCCTCGAACGCAGGGAAGTCAATCCCGACTCATGTGACAAGTGCGGTCAAACACCATTGTGGGCGGCGGCCCAAAATAGGCATGAGGGTATAGTGAAGCTGCTCCTTGAACGTAAAGAAGTCAATCCCGACTCATACGACACAAGCGGTCGAACACCACTGTGGTTGGCGGCTGAAAATGGGCACGAGGGTATAGTGAAGCTACTCCTCCAAGGTAAAGAAGTCAATCCTGACTCATCCTATATAACTGGTCGAACGTCACCGTGGTTGGCGGCCAAATATGGGCACGAGGGTATGGTGAAGCTACCTCCCGAATGCAGGGAATTCAATCCCGACTCATTTTACCAGCTCGGTCGAACACCACTGGGGGTGGCGGCTAGAAATGGGCACGAGGGTATAGTGAAGCTACTCCTCGAACGTAAAGAAGTCAATCCCGACTCATCCGATTTAGACGGTCGAACACCAGTGGGGGCGGCGGCTAGATATGGGCACGAGGGTATAGTGAAGCTACTCCTCGAACGTAAAGAAGTCAATCCCGACTCATCCGATACAGGCGGTCGAACACCACTGTGGTTCGCGGCTAAAAATGGGCACGAGGGTATAGTGAGGCTACTCCTCAAACGCAGGGAAGTCGATCTCGACTCATGTGACAAGTGCGGTCAAACACCACTGTGGGCGGCGGCCCAAAATAGGCACGAGGGTATAGTGAAGCTACTCCTCGAACGTAAAGAAGTCAATCCTGACTCATACGACACAAGCGGTCGAACACCACTGTGGTTCGCGGCCGAAAGTGGGCACGAGAGTATAGTGAAGCTACTCCTCGAACGCAGGGAAGTCAATCCCAACTCATCTGACGAGCCCTGTCAAATACCACCGTGGTTGGTGGCCAAACATGGGCACGAGGATACAGTGAAGCTACACCTCGAATGTAGGAAATTCGATCCCAACTTTTTTAGCGAGCATGGTCGAACACCACTGGGGGTGGCGGTCGTGGGTGGGCACGAGGGTATAGTGAAGCTACTCCTCGAACATAAAGAAGTCAATCCTGACTCATCCGATATAGGCGGTCGAACACCGCTGCGGTTGGCGGTCGAACGCGGGCACGAGGGTATAGTGAAGCTGCTCCTCGAACATAAAGAAGTCAATCCCGACTCATCTGACAAGCGCGGGAAAGCACTATTGGAGGTGGCGGTTGGATATGGGTATGAGGGTATAGTGAAGCTGCTCCTCAAACGCAGGGAAGCCAATCCCGACTCATCCGATATAAGCGGTGAAACACCACTGTTTCTGGCCGCCATGGGTGGGCATGAGGGTATAGTGAAGCTACTCCTCGAACGCAGAGAAGTCAA
>QOVD01000131.1:0-16602 GCA_003521225.1 Tuber microsphaerosporum | reverse complement strand
AAAAAAAAAAAAAAAAAAAAAAAAAAAAACCCATGAGTAGTTAGCTCCTCACGCAATCATCTAAGTACTTTCTCATACTATCAATTCAACTATCTTTACTATTACGATACTTGGCGAGTAAGAGAAGTGTCTCTTAGCGAGTTCTCGACTACACGATAGGAGCAGGAGCGTTCAGCTATCAAAGTAGTGCACGAGGACAACGAGCTGTTACTTGCTGCAAGTATCGCCCAGAGGAGAGGATCGTTATACTTAGATGCAAGGGGATGGTATACAAAGTATTGATGTTTTTGCTTTCTAATTTTATATATAGCTTTCATTATATTTATTGCATATCTATACACATTTTCAGTTTATTCTAAGCAGTTGTCATTGAATAGGTAGTAAATTTGTAGTGGTAGTAGGATTGCCGTTGTGTTGCCGGATGAGTACATTTGCACCTGTACTTTATGCACAGATATGCTCTCGGGTCATCTGTACTCTTCTCCATCTCATCGCTACCATCATATCTATAGATACTAGTACTAATATTAAGAACTCTACAGGAGTATCAACAGGTGAGAGTGATGGAATCAGAAATGAGAAGAAACCAGGGCCGATTGGGAGAGGATGCGAGCGTGGAAATCATGAGAAAAGATTTTAAGGTGGCTGCTATGGGGGTAGCCGGATATATTGCCCTTCCAAAGAATGATCACAATTTGGTACCATGATGGATTAGACCAAAGCAGCAGCTGATACTCTAGGTGGTGAGCCCCATAAGAGAAAAAATATTATTAGTTTTTCACCCTATCACAACCTGACAGCAACTGGTCTTGGGAACGACAAGACTCCAAGAAGATACCTAGCGTTAATCGAGTTTTTTATAAATGAGGCCAAGTTGGAGGTGGCCCTTAAACCCATCGAAATATTGAGATGTGAAACTGAGGTGAAGAGGTTTACTGCAGGTGACCAACCCTGCGTGTTTATTGTTGAATTTGGTCTCTGGGATCACCACCCAGAATTCATTAAGCAAGTATTTGAAGCGCAAGCTATAGCAAAAGTAACTAAGTGGGGATGGCAAATTAAACACGGATTGAAAATTGCTCTCCTCTTACAGACAGAAAGTGTCCTGGGCCGCAATCTGAGGAAAGTAAATGTAAAGCACATATGCAAAAGTCTTGGTGAAAACAGTGGAGAAGTAAAGGAATGCAACTATACTACCACGAAGTCCAATTGAATTTTCACAACAGCAGCAACCATGGCACTAAAGAAATCCTGTAATGAGCTTACCTGAGTTGAGAAAGGTATGATCCTTGCCTTTTTTGAGATTTTGTAAAAAATATCTACTCTTGACCAGATAGTTGGCTTATCAGGAAAATGTCGGAGGGCCATCCACGGAGGTTCTGAATGCTCCTGGTCCACCAAGGGGGGTTGTGGTCCCCGTGGTCCACACGGTCCACTCCGATCCACCTTGATCCAGATTTTTCAAAATTTTACTGAAAAAGTGGACCAGGGTGGACCAGGAGGCACCAGGGTGCACCACGGGAACCATAACCCCCCTGGGTGGACCAGGAGGGCCGTATACATTTTGCTGATAGCCTGTCTATGGTCAACCGTTAGAAATTTCCTTGCTTGGTCATGAATGCAGGTCTCAATTGACAGCCTTCACTGTACCACTGCACCACTCCTGCTCTCCCAATGAGCAAAGAGATCTCTAGTTCAAGGGGCAAGGATCCACAAGGACTGGAATAGGGAGAAGCTATGGCTGATATTAGTACCAAATGTTTCTTTGTCTACTGTGGACTGTGCCATAAGAGTGAGTGGCATTAAACCATAGCAAGCTAAGGAAAGAGTGAAGCTGAAACTAGACCATGCTCAAAAGAGGCTAGCTTGAGCTTAGATGCACCAAAATTATACTACTGAGAATTTTGAAGGGATAATCTGGAGTGATGAATACTCTGTTAAAATAAGCCACAATCCACAGCAAACATGGGTTTTTGGATCTGGCTCTGAAAAGTGGCATCCAGAGTCTGTGTGAGAGGGGCAGGAAAGGGCAAGGGTATTTCTTTAACAGTCTGGGGGTATTTCTGGGACAGCATCTGGAGAAACTTGGTTTCCTTGGTTGTAAAATTAGGAGACTGGTGGGTCTATCTCAGATTGTTGGAAATTTGTCTTATTCTGGTCCTAATCCGTGTTTGTGACACTCTCAGCGATCCTATCTTTCAGCAAGACAGCCCTACTGTCCATACCACTCTGGTAGTGCTAGATTGGTTTGACTAAAATGGAATTGAACTGGCTGAACACTCCCCTTGTTCACCTGACCTAAATCTCATTGAACATGTCTGGATTAAACTTAAGAAAAGACTTCAGATTTAGCATCCATATATTGCTTCAACTCCTGGTGGCCCTCAGAAGATCAAGGAGAAGCTAGCTGAGACATTGCCTATAGTATGGAATACCATTCCTTCTGAGTTTTTTGAGCAGTTGTGGAGGTCAATACCTGACCAAGTTCAAGCTGTAATTGCAGCAAAGGGCTGGTATACAAGATACTAGAAATTCTTTTTCCCTTCTTTTTTTTTCATTTATCTGTAAAGGCTGGTCCTAAAATTCATTCTCTCTAATCTCTTATCAATTGAATCATGTATGGTTGAGTTATTACAATTTCTTTACTTTATGTTCACCCTTGTCGCGACCATTATAATACGTGATCACCAAGACTTTTGCGTAGGTGCTTTAGCTAGCTGGCAGCTGAAGTGCGTCAGGGCACCGGAAGAAGGATGCTGTTGTTGCGGAAAAAACCACAACTGCTTCATCGAAGGCAGTGGATGTAAAGATTTCCTGCATAGATACAGATATTGAGATTGCCCTATACAAATACCCATTTCCCTTTTATTTTTAAATTCTAAAAAAGTCGCTTCTATAGCTAAAATAGTCACAAAACGGAGCGGTTATGTTTCTTCTTGGTTCTGGGGTTGGTGATGCTTGTGCTGGATATCATGGATTGCATGCTGGGGGATGGTTACTCGGTCGTGGAGCTGTCTTGGTTTGGGTTTCTTTTGTAGCTGAACTCTTGCGTCTTTTTAAATCTCTCTCTTTCATGGCATAAATTAGTCTTATCTTTTAGTAAATAGAATCAATCAAACTAGTCTTACCACAACTCTTATTTCGTCTTTCTCTTCTCTCTTGTTCTCATCTTCGGTAAAGCTACTCCTGGCACCTTCGTACCGAATTAGAGCCTGTTTGGCAACGACGCTTCCGTTCCGTTCCCCCATACAAAGTGACCATTTCTGACCGTTTCAAAACGGAAGGACAACCATTTTTGTATGGGAAATTGTTGCGAAACGGAACGGTTGACCCGCCTTCCGTTCCCGCCAGACAGGCCCTTAACGGTTGGGCAAATGCTCTGTTCCACCCGCTACTTGCCGTCCCTCGCTAGCCACCTATAATTTCTAACGGTTTGTCGGGTACGAATCATAATTTGTGCGGGGGGCAATGAGAAGGTGTTATATTTCCTATATGTTTGACTGTTTTCTAGATTTTATGGGTAGAACTTGTTGAAGGAGGCGATTTTGACTTTTCACGAAATGTTACCGGAGGAAGAAATACTTATCCTGGTTTTAAGGAGCTGCAATACCGATCTGTTCACTCATAACCATCGCCCAAACTTTGCTTCACTCGAACTAGCAATTCCGGACCAACCACTCTTGAGCCATATTAAGATTTGCAAAGAAACACATCACCCTTTCGCTCATATAATACACCATCACGACTACCATAACAAGATAATAAGAAAACGGGCTGTCAAGACAAGGCTAGGGCGACGAGATATGAAATACGGCAGAAGCGGTAGGATATATTTTCCGATAAAAAAACCAATGAAAAAATGAAAAAGAGGAAAAAATGGTATGATAGTTAAAAAAGTAAAGTAACAAACTTTCAGAGAATTATTGGGGAAAGTGACAAAAGAAGAGGAAACGAAAGGCACAGTACAACAATGGTATTCAGCAAGAGGGTGAGTATAAAGGACAGAGAAAAGCAAAGAGAAAAAAAACAATTACGCCTTTAGAGTTAGGGATTAGGTCAAACGAGACAACGTAGGAAAGGAAGAAAAAATAATAGGAAGAAAAGCGGGCAGAATACTAGACTAAGCCAAGCACACCACCGAAATAGCAAACAAAAAAACCACTTCAATCAGACGCTTCCACACCCCCCAACTATTTCCACCCTACCACCCATAATAGCCAGGATCCCACTCCTGCCCCGGATACGCCGTCGCCGACATCACCGGCACATCGTCGCTATCACCCCTAGCCGGCGGCTCCACCTCGACACCATCCTGTAGGGCAATCTTCTCCTGCGAGAAATCCACCTCGGGAATATTGTTACGCACCGGTTGCTCTGGAAAAACCGCACGCGTGGGGGTACCAGCCTTTGACGAGGAAGAGGTCGAATCCTCGGCATAGAACGTGCCAGTTGCTTTACCCATATCCGTGGGAGCGGCAGTTGGAGGTGGGGACGAAGAACGGGGGTTTCCCACGCTGATCGAGGAGCCGGCTAGGGGAGCTGGAGAGCTGGGCTTTACTGCTTGCGAGATCGCTGGGGAGGAGCTGGCTGGTGGGGGTGTTGCAGGTTGTTTGGAGGGGACGGGAGGCGGCGCCATAGGTTGGGTTGTTGGCGAGCGCCGGGTGATCTTGTATTCCATTTCGTTCATAGCTTGTTGGAGACCAAGGGGGGAGGCGACAGGGTATGCTAATTGAGGTGGAGGGGTATGGGACGCCTGAGAAGGGGGAGGTGAAGCATATCTATTTGAACCTCTCACAGATGATTGGGGAGAGATATGCGGGGGAGATACATATCCAGTTGTAAGCCTGTCACCTTCGCTCGATGGTGGAGGGTCTTGGGCACTAGACACAGATGCAGCCCCTGTGGGATTCTCTGAAACAGAGCTCATGTGGGCGTTTCTGATAGAGTGAGCATCGACATTAGATATCTGAGGTGAGGTCGAGCGAGTATGGGACGCCTGAGTGCCCTGACGAGAAGGCTGTGGGCTCAAGGAAGGTGGGGGAGGAGTTCCGTGGGTCCCGGATCCCCGGTGGGACAAATCCGGACTGTGTCTGTAATCAACGGACAAACGATGTTCTCTACCCTGGCTGTTTCGATGCATATCACCCCCACGATCAGAGTGTTCTTGCGAATAGCTTTGTTGACCCGGCGGTACCGGCGAGCCCTGAGACGGCTCTAGGGACCGCGACGGCTGGAACTGCGACTGCGGAGGCCGAAGTTGCTGATGCGCAAAGCCCGACTGCCCAGAATTGTGTGCGATGTAGAACTCTCCCTGCGGTCTACCGTAACCCGTAGGGATAGGGACTGGGTCATACCTTGGCTCTTGAGAGTTGGGCTTCGGCAAAGGCTGTTGCTGGTCGGGAGGCGACTGGCTAACCGGTTCCAAAGTCTTGATTTGTGGAGGAGAGGCTTGGCCTGCTGGGCCCTGAGGATGCGCTAACTGCTCTTGGGGGCCATCCAACTGTCCGGGAGGGCCTTGGGGCTGCTGTGGCCGTTGCTGACGCGGCGGCGGCTGTTGTTGTGGGTTATAGTATGCATTCGCACTAGGATACGGACTCTGGCCCTGCGGCCCAACACCAGGCCTTGGGCTAACTGGCTGTGACTGCCGGTGCTGTGGTGGTGGGCCTTGTTGTTGCGGAAACTTCTGTGGGGCGCCCTGTTTCTGTTGCTGTTGCTGTTGTAGAGGGGGCCTCTGCTGCTGTTGTTGCTGTTTGGGCGAGGGGCCAGGCGACTTTGATAGTTTGCCCAACATAGATCCAGTCCTCCCAAAGACATCCTTTTAAATGCGTTAATAAGTCCAACCCAGCACCCCCCCCCATCCGAGAACTTACAATTGAGAATCCCTTCTTATGGGTAGGTTTTCCAGTACCATCGCCGGAACTCCTCTTATCCTTGGACTCCTTAGACTTCAGTTTCAGGAAAGAAGTACCTCTCCTCTGAGCCTTTTCAACTGGCTTAGGATCCTGTTTCTCACTTGGACTTTCCCTTCCGGCCTTTTCCACTTTGGCACTCAGACTACCGAAGAGGTTCGAACGTCGCTTTCCCTGAGAGCTCGACGTAGATGGCTCATATTGGCCCTGTGAGCTCCTACCTTGGAAATCGAATGACCCCGCATCTGTAGACTGTCGCTTCCCACTAACGTTACTTAAAGTCTTCACCAAACTAGTAGAGTTTCTCTTGAGTCCTGGTTCGGGTTCAGGCTGAGCTTGGGGCTGACCGTGCTGGCGAAGTAGTGAGCCAGGAGCACCCATTGCGCTAGGTGAAACTTGACGGAACTGCCCCTGTGGCGGCGGTTGCTGCTGCTGGGGTGGTTGAGCCGTTTGATATCCAGCGGCACGCGGTTGAAACCCTGGTTGATATTGCCCTTGAGGGGTTGGGCCATGCTCCTGATAAGGTTCTCGACCCTGATAACCTTGAGGCGGCGTTGGATTCGGCCCTTGGTTCTGATGTCCTGGGAGCCTGCTTTGCTCACTAGACTGTTGAGGTTCCGGACCAGTCTTTGGCATCGATAGGCCTTGCGGACCTTGCAGCGGATAGCCCTGAGTTCCTGGTTGGGGTGCCGGCCCAAGCCCAGCGGCATACGGACGCTCCCGGATATCATCGAACGGTTGCTGAGGGCGTTGCTGAGCCCCCTTGCCTCTCTGGTCGTATTGGGTGGGGAGCGGCTGCTGTCGAAGACGAGCCGGCGGCGCATATAAGTCATCATCGGGCCTTCCCGGGCTTTGGGGGTTTTCCTGAATTGGCTCTGGAGGTCCCCTTGGTCTATTATGCATAAAACGTTGTTGCTGGTGAACCTCGTTAGGATTAGGAGTGTGAGCTCCAACGTGATAGCTCTGAGATCTTGCTACACCCGCGTGGTCGTAACTGTCGGGATGATTAGGCACCCTATCTGAAAACGATCTACTCATAGTATTAGGATCTTCAGCCCCTACGGCTCGCATGGTGGGTGGGGGTCCGTTCTGATACTGGGGTGGTCCCTGGTTCGTGGAAGCCCCTTGAGGACCACCGGCCCAGCCAGAATTCTGTTGTGGCGGATGGCCATTATGAGCAAAGTTCAGCGAATCGGACCTTGCAGGATGGGTAGGACTGTTCATTACGGAAGATGTTATAGAATCTGAACGACCCGCATATACACTGGGATAGATAGAGGAGACCAATGAATCAGATCTTGTAGATGGCTGTTGAAGTGGTGGAAGGCGATCATGCACAAAGGTCAATGAATCCGCTCTGCCGGGGGTCTGTGCAGTCACTGGAGAATTCACAGCAGGGCCTTGTCCCCGAGCACGAGACAACAAACTATCTGTTCTTTTCGGGAACGGGTGTTGGGAAGTAGATGGTGAAGGATATGTACTCTGGCCGCTATGCCCTACCGGCGGTGAAACGGTTAAGGGTGATTGTGAATGATTGATAGTTTCCTCATCCCCCCGGGAGTGCGGCGTAGATCCATTACCTGCAGGAAGCCTATCTCTTGCTGTCTGACCAAGTGTCTGGGACAGAGAAGCCTGCGCCGACGCATCTTGCGGCGGCTGACCCTGCATGACTGGGTGCTCCTCGGATATCATTTGTTGACGCAAAATGGGAATGGCAAGCTGGGGGGGTTGATCCTTGACCGGGGGCGGTGGGAGTGGCGATTGAGCCTGCGAGAATCGCTCCGTAAAATCAGGTTGTGGATGTGCACGTTGCGGCGATGGGCCCATTGACCCTTGCTGAAACTGTCCTTCATTGTTGAATTGACCATATTCCTGCTCCTGCTGCTGGGGCCGTTGCTGATAGCCCTGTTGTTGCTGATGCTGCTGCAGTAAGGGCTGTGCTCCTTGGGGTATGGGTGGTCGTGGAAGCCCTACTTGATGAGGATGCGGCCCTTGAGGCGGACTCAGAGTTGGATCCTGGGGCAGGCCTTGAGGGGGAGCATGCACACCCTGCGGGCCTTGAGGATATCGATTAAGGTCTTGAGGGTGTCCTTGGTGCTGCCCCTGGTGGGGCACACTCTGCGGAGGAGTGACCCGGCCCTGGGAACCCTGCTTATGATTGCCATTAGACGGCGTTGCACCAACCAAGCCAGATGCAGTAAAAGAGTTCTGGAACGACCCAGAGGATGCCAAAGTCCTTAAAGACCCAGCAGTAGACGGGGCATATTGATGTCCCTTCTGTGAAGACTGTACTCCCAGCAGCGCTCCATCTTGCCCTTCCTTGCTGTTACCCTACATTCCGTTAGTGATGCTGAAGGCTCGCGTTGGCCGGATATTGTATACCTTCTTCAGCCTATTGAAAAACCCTCGCGCTTTGTCAACTACTGGACTAACATGCTGACCACCAGACGCGCCAGGTGCTTGTGGGGCGGTATCTGCTCTCGGATCGTCTTCGCCACCATGTGGTCCTTGAGATTGTGGAGCCCAGCCAGCATTATGCGGAGGAGGTGTAACTCGTTGATGTTGATGTTGCTGTGAGGGTTGATTCGGAGAATCATCAACACTAGGCCGTCCCACCCCCATGAATGCTCTGCTAGTTGATTTCTTCAACCCTTGTATCGCCGTCTCCGGCCGTTGTTCAACCTGAATCTTGAGCAACTCTTCGCCGCCATTCTCTTCCATCATCCAGCTAACCCAACCGCTTAAGCCCGTCTCAGACTCTGCGATAGCACGCGTCGCCTGGTTACAAGCAGCGATTCTGTCTCTGGGTTCCGTTAATCTGGCGATGTCCCGGAGGTGCAAATATTGACTCATCTTCTCGATATCCTTTGGGGAGTGTTGATCCAGATGCACACCGGATGGCGTTGAACCTTGCGTAAGCGATTTGCCCAATTCGATTGTGCCCGTCTCTGAAATGACCAATTCTTCATCGTCATCCTTGGTGCTGAAATCCACTACCTCCGGGGCCACTTCCTCTCCCTCCTCTTTAGGAGGCATAGGCGGCATAACCAGGACGCCAGAGGGCATTGGCATAGTATCCTTCAACATTAGAGTCTGAGGCCGCGAGAATTGATTCACTAGCTCCCTTGCAAAATCACTCTGCATAGGGGTCTTCTCCGCATCAGCTTCCCCCTCTGATGATTCCGGACGGGGAACTCTCGTAGGTCCACCAATTGCCTCCATACCCTCACTATCAGGCCCAATAACACGGGCCGGCGCCGCAACTTCTGCCTCCTCCATCTTACTATCCCTCTGGTCTCTCTCATCCTGCATTGCACTTTCCACCTCTGATCCAATGATTACCTCATTCGCCATTCCTTCGAACTTAGCATCCGGCGTCACAATGTCATTAGGTTTGTCAAGCATCATTTCATCACCCTTAACCCTCAACATCACATCGTCGCTAATTCTCCTACCAGTACCATCGGATCTTATAGAAAGTCCAGTCTGAGTGCGTGCAAGATAGTGCTTGCGGGCGATCATCATCTCCACCAATTCGGAATCCGGCGTTTCCATTACCGATGCAGGCGTTGCTAGTGATGAGTCACCATGGAAATTGTTTTCTGGAATGCGGACAGGCGGGAGCGCGACCCCAGACTTCTTGTCTGGAGTAGGAGGCTCAACAGTGGGATGTGATGGGACAGGTTGCGGAAGCGAGGGTCGTTGCTCCGAACTCGATCCAGATGTTTGAGTAAGAATCTCCAATTCCTGCTTCGCAGCCTCGGCTTCTAGAGCCGCACTAGGCCTACGAGGATTCTTCGGCTGTATCGGTGGAGGCGGAACGCTTTCATCTGCCCAGTAGCTATCATATAAACTTAGAAGACCAACGCTCTCCCTGTTTGAGTTGGGATGTTGAAAGTGTGATTGCGGCACAGGATCCACAAACTGCTGTGGTGGAGATGGGTGTTCTGGAACGGCCGGAACCGGAGGCACCGATTGATTGGCATTGTCCATCGAAGCTCTATTAGATGGTGGCCGAGGCGATGTAGTCTGAGAACGTGGCGCAGGAGTGTTGGCCCGTACCAGCTCTCCTAAAAAGCGATCAAGATCATCCTTCTCTGGACTGCTTGCTATAGAAGCGCCGCTGTGTCCCACTGGCTGTAGTGAAATATCCAACCCTGAAGCCGAAGCCCATGTATCAGACACCTTGGACTTCTCAGCTTCATGGTTCTGTGGACCAGCCGTGTCTGGAGTGACCTGATCTAACTCTACCTCGACCCCATCCGGCATAGCAGGCGGAACTATTGGAGTTACGCTCCGCTCAGGACCCATCGAACTCGTTGGCGACGATGATCTACTTGAACCCACACCGAGCGCCAATGCCGAGTTCTCAAGTGTCGCTGCAGGGCCTGGGGGGGTCAATGATTTGGGCCGGGGAGCCGGGTTGCTAAGGATGGGTGGTGATGGAGACTTGGGCGGAAGAATTGGTGCACCAACAGTAGGGGGAGATAGTGGTTTGGATGGAGGAGCCGGGGTGTTAATTATTGGCGGTGATGGGGACTTAGGAAGAGGGATATCGCGCGGCAATATAGGTGATATCATATCTCCTGGAGAACTATTTAAGTTTCCCCTATGAGGAGAAATGGGTGTTGATACCAAAGTATCTTGCCTAGTAAAAGCATGATCCACCATTGACTTAAATCTCACACTCTCCATTCCTGGGCCCTGTACTGAACGTGATTTCTCGGGATCTGGGGCAGAATGATTAGTTGGGTATACCGGCCCAGCAGAAGCCTTATTACCACCCGTCGGTAGAGGCGGGTATGGAGTATTCGTGTGCTGTGAAACCCCCGCTTCTTCTGGCGAATCGGTATATCCCGATATGATATCGTCATTCCAAGACATAGCTTGCTCTTCTCTGGCAATATTATCCTGACCAGTGACCACAGCATCCATTGGATGTTGGAAGTGTTGGGCTACTGGCACAGCAGGCGAGCCAGGTACCGTTGGCAATGCACCAGTTGGCGGAGGGTAGGGGCTAGGAGTAGCCCTTCCTTGACGGGAGGATGGACGAGAGCTATTTCTCGAATTTGGACGACTTCCGGAACTACTTCCGGGGCGTGAATCTTCGCTATTGCTCTGACGACTGCCCGGTCTACCCAAGCTCTCCCTCAATTCCCGAATGCGCTCCGGGCTCTTAATACCTGGTGGCGGTAACGAGTCGGTAGATTGGCGACCCATATTGTTAGGCCCGGCGGCAGATGACATGGAAGTGATACTGTCTGGAGAGCTCATGTTAAGAATTCCTCCTTGTCTACTTTCTTCAACAACCCCCTTTTCTTTTGTTTGATCCATTTGGGCCATAATTTCCGCCGGGCGAACGAAGGGCCTTGCAGGCTCGGGCGAGGCTGACTGTGGTGGTGGTGGGACATTTGGCGGGGAATAGGCCGCTTCACGCGGAGGGGGAGGGGAATAAGATGGGTGTTGCCCTTGATGAGCATCAACATGCCCCACCTGAAAGTCATTTTGATCATCATCAAGCTTCACTCCTCCCTCCGAATCGAAGAGTGTCCGGCTGTTTCCGCTGGAATCAGCCATCACTTCCTGATTGGGGGTCACTAGCGGCTTTGCTGGCGGCGGCGGAGGGGGACCCCTTCCCGAAGCCTGGCCCCATTGAGGAGGATATTGAGGATGCTCTGACTCCTTTTGCGGCACGGAAGGGGGCGACGGGGACGAAGTCAGATGTAGTGAGGGATTCGCTCTCGCGATTTCATCCCCCAAGTTCGGAGGTGAATCTTTGCGGATCGGCAATGGTTTTTCCGCTGAACCCAAGGACTGGGTGAAAGGAGCGAAATTCGCATACGGCTGTAGAACCGGCGACGACCCAGGGCCCATTCCAAGCGGCGGTGGTACCGCATCCCTCCCTAGTGCGCTAATCTTCTGAAGAGGAAATGATGGCGGTGGTGGTGATGGTGAAGGAATCGCAGAGGTGTGTGGAGATACCCCCAGAGGTGGAGGAATTCTATCCTTAACCGGTAGATCCGGTAGTCTCCCCGGATCCGTAGGCGATCCTGCTTGCATACCCGATGCACCTCCGTATACCGGCAAAGGAGGTGTTCGAGCCGGGCTCGGGGTTGCCGATGTCATATAAGGAAGCGCAGAAAGTTGAGGTTTGGGCTGCATGGGATACTGATGCTTAGGATGAGGCGGGGGAGATTTCCCACGCAACGCCCTCTCCCTCTGCTCCAATTCAAGCGGCGTGGGGGGTAAAGGTTGTGTGATCCCCACATCAGTTGTTTCTATCCGAGGCACCGCGCTTCCGTTCCCTCGATTTCCAATTACAGGACTCATAACGTCATCACCTCTATCAAACGAATTACTCCTCTGCAACCCAGAACCCTTACCACCCATCGGCGGAGGGCCGTAATTGTAATCGTCCTCATCGTCAAAATCACCATCATCACCCCATCCACCACCGCCATAGTCTACGGTTTTCGCTTCAACCCAGCGTTTAGATTTTGCTCGATTGACATTCGTCCTAAAGGTTCCCGGGGTTAACGAGCCCGCAGGCGGTCCGAGATGAGACGAATTTCTACAGGTTTGAGGGATCCAGATTAGCTCAAAAACAGTCTAAATGCACGCGAAGGGGGGAAATCCGGTAAAGGCGAAAAGGGACACAAACATGGGGGATCTCGTCTGATCAAACGAAGTATTATAAGTAGTATTATTGCTAGACATCTCGTCCTGCTCGGAAGCTCTAGATTAATCCCGGATGCGTGGAAGGGAGGGACGGAGGGAGGGAGGAAGAAGAAGGAAACAAACTGGAAAAAAAGAAGACGACGACGACGACGACGACGAAGACGAAATCCAAGGTCCGGGACGGCGATGCCTCGTCACCCCTGCCGGCACGCACCAGTGAGCAGCGAGATGCGGCTGAGAGAAGACCAAGGAGAGCACAGCGTCAGTTCCCAGACAAATGGGTGGATCAAAATGTGCTACGGTAGATGGATGCGTGGGGCAAACAAACCAAAGTTGCAACTGTGCTAAATGAAGGAAGAGAAGGGAATCGGTTGGTCGATTGCCCTGGGTGTCCTTCGTCCCTTTTTCTCTGGTCAGCAAGAGGAAACAATACCGGTAGAATAGACCACACGATGGAGCGCAATTGGGGTTGCCTAGGGGGGTGGGATAGTACCGGCACTGTACCGTGTACAGTACTAGTACCCTAGCTGCAGGAGTGTGGTCTGTACTACGCGCCGGAAGTCACCTCTTACTTTTTTTTTCTTTTCTTATTCCCCTCCTTCTCTTGCTACTGTTCGGTCGGCCTCAAAGATTTTTCGGTTTGAACCGTGAGCAATCACACCGTGA
Source organism: Tuber microsphaerosporum (assembly GCA_003521225.1). Taxonomy (NCBI): domain Eukaryota; kingdom Fungi; phylum Ascomycota; class Pezizomycetes; order Pezizales; family Tuberaceae; genus Tuber; species Tuber microsphaerosporum. The sequence continues at coordinate 3,349 of QOVD01000131.1, read as the reverse complement.
CGCGTGCAAGCTGAAGTCAAAGTGAAAAAGTGACTAAACTCTCCCTCACACACACACCCACACATTCACACCCACACGCACGTTGTTTGTACAGTGCCCAGGGAAGTTAAAGATGCCAAGTGAGAAGAAGGGTCGAAGAAGGTGGAAAAGAAAGAAAGAAGAAAGAAGAGTTTGACGCCCAAAGAAGGGAGAGAGCGAGAGAGGGAGAGAGGGAGAGAGAAAGTGAGGGTTCCCAAAAGGTGCTACTTGTAAGAGATAACTTGTAGTAATTATCGGTAAAGAGAAAGAAGCCTGATTTTGATTCATGCACTCCCCAACTGAGCCCAACCTTTTGCGAACACCCCTGTAAAGCCCCAGCTGTGATACCGTAGTCGCTGATTGGCCGGTTGGAGGTTGTGTCGCCTCGATTGTGCTGTGGCGAGCTGTGTGGCGAGCTGTGGCGCGGGTGGCTTACTGTCTTTACACCTTTCTGACCCGGGGGAAATTACGGTAGACGCGGCACAGTGACAGGATTAAGCCTCGTAGGGGAACATGTACTGTACGTGTACTCATACAAGTAATTATGAAGCCACTCGAAATTCTATCTAAGCGCTTTCGAAACTCAATTTAGCGACCGCATTTACAAAAGCGCAAAATATCAGAAATCACCGCGCAATGCCGGGAGGAATTCTGCGAACAGAAAGATTGATATATATATATATATACTACCGTACCGCAGAACTGAGGCACAAGGTAAGGTTGGAATACTGGTAATGATTAGCGGGAATGCACAGTACCAGTACTCGAGTAAGCTGTTCAACGCCCTTCCAGAACAAGCTGAAACGCGCGCTGTAGATCATAAGCAAGGCAGCTATCATACGGTATCGAGATAAGAGGTAATGAGGCACAAATCGACAGAGCATGAAAATACCAGTACCGGTACGCTCTTTGATTATCGGTGATATATAGCTCACTTGAAGCACGGGTATGCCCCCGCTGTCCTATTTAATGCGTACGGTATTCAACCGCTACCACCAAACTCTATCGCTGGCACCTCAAACGTGCTGCGGAACTCCTTCTACTATACGGCCACTGGCTTCGCTTGGTCAGGCCGTTCTGAGCTTCAACTACCGGCGCTGTACCGTACCGCGACTAACTACTATAGTGCATATGCTTGCGGGGCTGCTTTCCGTTCTCTCCATCAACGTCGTGATCTATGCTGTCTCTTCAGGTATCGGGACCACCACATGTTCTGACAATTAACCCGACCCGACCTCTGTCAGAGGGCTCAGCTTAGTTTCATTCAACTGGTTAATTGTATAACGGTGTAGCTCTTTTCCCTGGCTAAGCAAGGAGTTGGAAGGTATAATAATAATAATAATATTATTATACGGCAATATATCGCCCGGTGCCCACCTCCTACTGGTACTGTGCCAATACAAAGGAAAAGAGACCCAATCTACGGTAATTCATTTCAAGCACAAATACTTCGAAAACAAAAATAGAGACCATAGGACAGACTGCACAATACGGTACATTTGCGAGCTCTAATATTACACTATGCAGCCGGGGGTTTCTTTCGCATACAACACCGAAATGCCCCCACCCACCCGCATGCTATTCTGCAACTTTGCCGGTAACCCAGCAGCCCTAGCAAGACCCTCCTCGACGCTGTCAGGCAACTGGCCAAGTTAAAAAACACGTTCAGCGAACCCTCGGACGGGCGGGATCATGACTAACCACCACCCCTGCAGGGCCTCTCAACAGCAGCCATCCAAGCAACACATCATACGGTAGCGCCATTCCTTCCAGGTGCATGCAAAGTGAGCACTGTAATTTGACCTTCTCTCACCAACCAACCGACGCTACCGGCATGTCTGATAACTGCCACAACAGAGAACGACCGTCAGAGAAAAGTAGGATATTACCCCCCGACAGTCCGCACCGCAACACGACAACGGGACCGCTGAAGAATAAGACCTAACCGGACCCCCGCGCATCCCACTGTATTCGTAAAAAAAGAAAATCGTGCGTTCTCCCGCGCTCCGAAATCGTGTGTGTGTGGCTTGATGGCCGCGATATGTAAGCTGTGCTTATATGTATTATTCATCCGCGCTAGAAAAGGTACGGTAATAGCTGGAGGCGCCCCCGAGCTAGGTTGCGTTAGGGACTGAGTGTGCTGTGCTCGCACAGGACGATGCCCTGGCAAGCGAGTATGAATGGGAGCTGCTACACCACACGTGTTTAGTAGCTGCCGCAGTCGATTTCAACGAAATGGATACCTCCAAGTAAAATACCGGTAACGCATCTTTGAACGACTTCTCCTGCTACTAGTACTGTACCGCACGTACCGCATCCACTACGGCAACCAAACTCGTTATCCCCGTCCCGCCATGTCTTAATTCGCCCGCTCAGGGAGCAGATTTCAGTCCCAGAGGGCCTACCGGCAGCAGAGCAGCAGCATACCGGTACGGCGCAGGCAAGGAATTCTTAAACCACTCTGTGAGCTAGAGCGTTTCCCATCCAGGGCGGTGGTGTTTGAATCATCACCAAAGATGGAGACCAGATAGCAGCGACAGCGCATACCCCCAACTACCTGTACCGTACCGCAAGTTCTCGTATGGATTGATCGGATCAGCGAGTGTGTGCTTACCAGCATAGTTCTGTCAAATCAGTTTCCTTCGTTCTTTTTTTTCACACTTGGGGTGCGGCAGGGTTGCGGTCTCCCCCGCGTCTGGTTGGCTCGTCCACTTCAGCTTCGCCTTACAGGTAGTCGTCCTTGACTCTAGTCCGACTCATATAATACGAGAATTTGCATTGGGATCTGCTACCGTACCGGTACTGCACGGCACTCGCGCGCCTGGGTTGACCCCTGGTCCTCGGGCCACCGAGGGTGTCGCAGCGTAACACAAATCATCACTTTAAACACAAATCCCAACTCCCTTACAAATCACCGGTATAGCTTCATCCGCCCACCGCTCCAGCATACCGCTGCCACCAGATTGCCGACTCGTCATCCAGATTCGAGTGTTATGCCGGGGGTACTCGAGCACGGGAATGGGATTAGGTTCACCGCCAGCGGCAGGTCAGCGCGTCTGATATTATATCGGCACAGTGTCACGCCCCTCACAGGAAACTTGGGAAAGAAAGATACACTAGGCCAGCTTCAATAACTTCACTGTACGATACCGAGTGATGCCTCATGCTCCCCAAGTAGGAGATTTACGTGATCCCCTGGGTCTAACGTTGCCATCGGGTCTGCCGATCGCTCTGTCGATATACGCTATCATCAACTTTGACCCCGGTGGGCGGTATTACCCGTCACTTAGGCCAGGCTCCTCTGAACGGTCACCGGGCGAGTCGGTGGGCG
>QOVD01000129.1:0-27316 GCA_003521225.1 Tuber microsphaerosporum | reverse complement strand
CACCTCTCCTCCTCCCCCACGCCATCGAATCCCCCCGCATCTCCGACACTACTGCTACTAGCAGCGCTACCGCCAATACTCCCAACTCCATCCACCGCGACAATCACGCCGGGTCCCTCGCGCACCGCGACGCCTAGCGCAACGACTAGTGCTACTACGAAGCGGACCCACAGCCACACATGCTCAACGGCTTCCTCTACGGGTTGGGGGAGGACTAGTGGTGCGGAGGTGGACCTTGGTCTTGCTTGTGCTACCGCCTTTGGCGCGGTGATTGCGGTGGAGGATGGGGGCTGCTGGTGACAGTGACAATATGCGCAAGTGGTTGCAGTTGTTGGGGGGGATTTGTTTCTCTTGTTCTTTTCGCTGGGCACTTTTCTTGCTGGGCGCCTTGGCGACAGTGACAAGGAGGAGGGCGGTTTTGGTGATGGTAGTAGGTGGTGGTGGTGGTAAGGCCGGGAAACCCGATTGCCGACTACCCCGCCGAGAATGTCCATTGCTTTGCGCTTCGCGCGGAAGAATGTTCCTTGCGGTGAGATGAAGGATTCGCCGACTTGACTGATGGTTTTGACGACGAGGGGGGTTGGGTTGGTTAGTCCTTCGGAGATGGAGGCGGCAGCGGCGACATCGTTGTCTTCGTCGAGGCCCGCTTCTGTGTCTTCCTCCTCCTCCTCCTCCTCCTCCTCCTCCTCCGAGTCTTCACTGGAGTCTTGGGCTCGGGCTAGTTCTGCAAAGAGGGAGGTTTGCGGGGTCGCAGCTTTTAGTACTTGTCGAGGGGGTGCGCAGCAGGAAGAGGAAGAGGAGGAGGAAGAAGGTGGGCGGGAGAAAGGAGCGAAGATTACGGACGTAGTGTCTGAGGTGGCTGGGAGGGTTGGAGATATGGTGGTGGTGGTGGTTGCGGTTACAGCAGCGGCAGATGGGAGGATTAAAGTTTTTGGAGCGGAGGAACCGGAGGGGAAGCGGCGCATTCTGCGGTTTCGCAGGATTGCGGGTGGAGGATGAGGGGATGTTCGGATCAGTGCTGTGCTAGGATTTAATTCCGTTTCGTATTCCTCCGAGTACCTGAGTTCTCCTTCTACTCCTTCCTCCTCCGTCGCGGCCAGCTGGGACATGCTGCAGAGCACGGCTTCGATCGGATCGGTAATTCCGTAGTCTTCCAGCGCGCAGGTACTCCCTTCACGACTTGCCCTCTGACTACGACTTTCTACGGGCGTATTCTTCCCACCAGTAGTGGTAACAGCAGCAGCATATCTCAACTGCGCCCTTGGCGAAGTCGTCGGTGACGGCGCAGACGACGACGACCCAAGACTACTACTCCTCTTTGGGAACACAACGGAACCGGGCCTACTCGAAGCCGCGGACGAACAACCACTCCCACCAACGCCAGCGCTTTGCGCCAGCCTCGCCGAGTCCGCCAAAAGTTCACTGAGAGCCTCAATCCTAAACTCCAAGGCCCGATTCTCCTCCTCCACCCCCTTCAAATCCGAGATCGTAGCCCTGGCCTCTTCAAGATCCACTTCGGCAGTCTTATACCTATACTCCGCCTCCTCAAGCTTAGCCTCCAGGCTCTTGATCCTTGCGCGCAGGGATTTGTCAATAGCAGCGCGAGTGTTGACCTCCTCCTTCACACGCGTGGAGAACTTGTTCTCCCAATCCGCTAGCTCACTGCGGAGCAGGCGGGTCTCAGCCGTCAGCTTGCGCATCTTGACGGCATGGCTGGTGCCCTCGCTCGGGGATGTGTAGCTCTGCAGCTGCGAAACCGTATCGGCTATCTGGCGCTCGAGGTAGTCGATGTAGCGGGCCGAACTCCCGGGCGAGTCCCCCCTGCCAACCCCACCGTTCGAGCGGTTCCGGCGGTGGTGGGTAGTGGGTGAAGCGTAGCTCAATGGACTCGGGGTCGAAATCATGGACATGGGACGCACCGGGATCGGGCTGGTCATTGCGCGGATGGGACCTACTGGTGAGAATAGCGGTGAGGGGGATCCACCATTACTATTCCTTCTTCCACTTTCTCCCATTGTATCCTTCACTTCATCTTCACCTCCCTCCTCCTGATCACCACCATCATCCATCTCCCCGCCGATCAATGTCGACCCATCACTCAACAGCGAAGAAGTAGAAACCCTATTCCTACGCTTCCTGTCCGCCTCATCGCTGTTGTCGTCATCACCACCACCCTCCTCCTCCCCATCCCCCCCCTGATCTTCAGTCTCCCACCCATTATCCTCTGGAAATGAGGACTTTCTACTAATAGGACTTGCCACCATCCCCTTATGCGTGTAGCAGCTCGAGCTCAGTGGTAGCGTGCTAGGGTTTGTCCGGGCATTGCGGAGCCTCAGGCGACGATTTTGTAGGGTTGGAGCTTCGGTTGTTGACATTTGTTTTATTTTGTTTTTCTTTGTTTTGTGAATCTAGAGAAGGAAGAGGGATTCAGAAAGTCGTATAATGAATGAATGAACGAATGTGTGTCAATGAGCGTGAATGAATGCGAAGGAAAGGTAAAGATAAGAGTTGTTGAGGAGGAGGGAGAGGAAAAAAAATAAAAAATACCCACCTCATCCGAGGATGATAACTGCAGAGTAGGGGAGGAAGAAAAGTGGTAAGTTTAGGTCTACTAGCAGAATAGGGGGGGGGGAGGTGGGTAGTTGTTAACTCCAGACAAACCATACGCAAGCGGAAATATGTTTACTATTGTACTCTACCAGGGTGCGTTATTGGAGGAGGAAAAGAAAGAAAAAAAAAGAATAAGGCCCTCCGGATTCGTTCATACCCATGTTGAGCCTCCTTCCTTCCCTCCTTCACTCCTTCCTTTACAGATATTATAGCAACAAAGGCCTTAAAATAAGACAGAATTACCCCTTCGCCTCCTTCTGTTGCTGGTGTTTTTTTAAAAATTCTCGCTATTGGGAGGGAGGAGGAGGAAGAGCTGGAAGAGGTTCATTCACCCCATACCGAGGAACCGGGGCTACAGTATCGTATTATATCAAAGGATTGGTGGGGGGGAGATTCTACTCAGTATTACTATGTCGCACAGGGTTCAACCCGTGATGCATGTATTTAACGGTCCCGATACTCTGTTTGGCTTCCTCACCCTCGCGTACAGGAATGGGTATTGTGCAATCAGCAGAGGGCATTCACGAGGAAGAGATAAAAAACCATGTCAACCGGGGGGATGTCGAATCGGCATCGTAACGAACCAGATTTCGTTCCTGCGTTTTGTTATGTTTGACGGCTAGATTTGGCTGGCTTGGCTGGCTTGGCTGGCTGCAGTGCTGCAGGTGGGTTGTCCTGGTGCATGAGATTGGATTGGATTGGATTGGATTGGATTGGATTGGATGGAGGGCCCGGTGGCGGTAAGTACCGTATGCGGTTCTTCGGATAAGGTGTTAGCCGATTCATGTGAACGCCGTAGTTATCGATACGATATCAGAAAGTAGGGAACTTGATATTTTGGCTGTTGTCGGTTGCAACGAATGGATGTGCGCTTTGAATTGAATTGATATTTAACAACCCACAAGCAATAGCTCAAACAAAATTTAATCAAAAACACTTTGAAGATATGATAGGAAATATAGACAGTACAGTAGGGATGGGTTAGAGGCAAGAGAATCTAAAGAAAGAAAGAAAGAAAGAAAGAAAACTAAGATTTAGTACACCGGCATACTCCTTTGATACCAGCCATAATTGGCCCTTCCAAGAAATCCCCACGAATATCTTTGGCCCGAACCTTGTTAAGGGCTCCTGATGCTACGGTCAGTATGATATCTACTAGTACTAACAGTACAGTACCCGTACCACTGTTTAGTCTTATAAGTGTTAAAAAGTCCCATATCATGCTTTCCCTAAGTCTCTTCCAATGGTCCTCCTTAATAGCTGGAGAGTTGATATAGCCGTAGGGGAATTAGGAGACCATTAAATTTTCATAACTTATAGTTCACTAGGGGTATACTATTTAATCAGATCTATCCCGCAACATATTTATTGCCATTGTCTCTATTACAGCTGACTTGACTGAACTACGGTACCTAGGGCAGGGCAACGAAAGCTTTCCGCCCGCTACCGTAGAATAGTACCAGTACAGGAGTGAGGGTGTGTTCGTAGGAAGCATCGACTACAAATGGCGAACCGCTAAACTACAGTACCGGTACAGTGCGCCTACGGCAGGCCATCGCAACCACCAACAGTAAAACAACCTCTCCCCTGCGTTATTATTACCCTATCTGCACTTTTTTTCTTCTACCAGTTATCATGCCATATCATGTGCAATCCCTTTGGTTACTAGTATCGTACCTCCATGCCTCCGCACTATACCTACATCTCGTAACACCGGTATAAAGCGAGAATGCGAGAATGCGAAAACCATCTGCGGTGGCGGGTATCCTCCTCCCCCTCCTTCTCGCTTTGCATTCCCATTCCACCACCTTCGAAGCGCACATGCTGCGCCTCAACGATAGAGATATGGGAACGGATCGAAATAGAAACAAAACAAAAAACCTAAAAGCATAACATGAAGGAAGGAAGGAAGGAAAAAAAATAGTTTCCCCATTAAACCACCTAGCAAAGCAAGAAAACCGCCCAAGCAATCCTTAGCTCTTTTCGGAGAGAAAAGGAAAAATAAGAGCAATAGCAATAGCAATGACAATCACCTTCTCCCATCCTCCCTTGTGTGTCGGGCCGTACAGCGCAAGAGAGTCCCCGAATGGTAATTACACTATGTATACGGTACGGTATATGTACGGGTGGGTGAACTAGAAAATTCCCAATTTTCCGAAATCCGCGAGTACGTGCTCGTCCACATTTATCACCCAGTCATTCCTGAAGGCTTCCGGTCCGCCATTCTCGCTCTGTGCTTTGGTTAGATGGTGCTTGACCAATGCCGCAATATCTATCGACTGGGCCGGATCCGACATAAGAAGCTGCCATGAAAGAAGAAACCGAATGTTAGTGGAATGCAAACAAACATTGCGGGAGATTAGATGGGAGAACAAACCTCCTTTCTGCGCGTTCTCTCCGCAGTTTCAGGGTCATCAGATGCACTTTCTTGCTCGGTATCCCAGTAGATCAGTGCACTATGGACTCACGCTTAGTCGAGGGTCACTCCATCACTACTACACAAGTCACAGTTCAACTTACTCGACCCCCTGGTTTTCTTGAAGCTCGGTGACCACGTCAGTCCAAACCGTCATAAGATCCTGCAGCCTCTTCAGGATCCATCTCTGGTTGGTCTCGAGGAGTTTTGTCAAAGCGATGCAACCAAGCTTTCTCTGCTTCGGATGTCCGATGTTTCCGAACTATATCGCCCGCAATTTCACGTCAACACTTGCCCCACCAACATATATCCCAAAAGGAGATTTCTGGTGTCAAAGGCCTACAAACGCACATGTCTGAACCACTCCTCCAGAACCCATTCCATGTCAGACCCAATTGTGCGACCCTTCCTCTCTGCACAAACCCTCACGTTCTCTACAAACATCGTGGTGCTCGCCAACACCATCCTTGATAATACCGAGAAGTAGTCCGTCATTACGATAGTTTCCAATGGCGCGTACCGCTTGTTCGGACCAGTGGTTTGATGCGCTTCATGGCTCTTTTCGATACCTTCAAGGAGGGTAGGTAAGAAGCCGCTCCGAATCAGCTCATTACCGACTACGCTCAGCGCTTGCTCTCCGCCCAATGCCTCAGCAGCTCTGATTACAATCTCGACAACATTCGTGACAATGCTGTTCGCTTCTGGCTTTAATGTGCCCTGCAAGGAAGCGAAAGCATCAAACATCCCCGCACGATGCACTTCGATAATTTCCCGGGGTGCGAGTATGACATAACTTTCAATTATGTCAAGCACTTTCCTGAGGGTTTGGGTTCCGAGCTCCACACACGGCAAAAGGTTTGAGACGAGGTCCAGCAGCCCTTGCGGCGCAGGCGCAGGGGTAGCTCTGATAGTTGCTTCCCATAAATCGAGGGCATCTTCCAAGAGATATACTTGCATACCCTGTGAGATCGTCAGCGCACACATTCCAGTTTATCAGTCAGGGTTGGTCGGGGAGGGGCATGGGGTTGTTGTAATACACACCGAGCCTGGCTCCACCGAGAACCGAATTAGTGGGATCACCATGTGATGATACTGTAAGCTCTTGTCCTTCATCGCCGAAACGAGCTTCGTGAGAATAGTTAGAATCGCCTGTTTAAATAGATGCTCATCCCCAGTCTGTTCCCATAGTGGCGGCAATATAGTAATGATACTCTCTGCATAGGGAGCTATTCTATGCTCCAGTCTCTCTACGACGACCCCAATGACGTCTAAGAGCCCCATTCTTACTTCTGTCTGCTCTACCTCATCTATCAAACTCATGAGCTTCGTGAACAAATCGTCCACATATGGGAGAAACGACTCGACTCTAAACTCCCACTCGTCTACACTCCGCTTGAGATTTCGAGCAGCAGAAAGTCGTACCACCAAATCATTCAGTGGATCTTCACGATTAAGGAGATGCTGTGTAATCTGGTAAACGGTGGGGCGGGAGTCGGGAGAGATCTTAACACTAACCCACTGCCCAATCAAGATGGCGATCCGGCGGCGTAGAATATTATATCCTGGCTGCTGAATCTGGATTTCCTTCACAAGGGTATTGTGCATAAATTGATCAAAGTTAAGAGCTGTGTGAAGCACCGGTGCCGCAAGGCCTACGGCTGTATATATGGCATCCTTTATGAGAACATCACCCTTCTCATCGGACGAGACCGAGCTAAATACTCTCATCAATGGTTCCCCAAGAGTCTCTTTGAAGTTGAGAACTAGATCCATAAACAGCTTCTCGGCGCATGGTCTTATGAGAAACTCCCAGCTCTCCACGGCGTTCTCCCACTGCTCGCTCCAACCCTCCGGATCTTCCTCCCATTCGGCTAGATCCGAGGGTCGTATCACAAAGTATTTTGTCACCAGTACCTCCATACAATGTGTGACAGTTTCCGGGGTAAACAATTGAGTTTTGAAGATGGTGGTCGCCTCTTTAGTCTCATCTTTCTCGGCCTTGTGCCTGTCTGCAAGAGCCCTCCGGTCAGTCTGTGTGAGCTTACTGGCTGGGGTATGAGTACATTTAAAGGTAGCTACTGGGCTAAATATCGTCCGAAGACAATTTCTGAATAAAAGCATTCCTTGAAGCGCCACTCTCTGTCTAAACTTCGTGCGTTCTTCTTCGGCTTTTCGCTCAGCCTCGGATTTCCCATTCGATTCCTCATTGACTTGTTGATTGCTCTGTTGCATCTGCGAATTTCCATGATCAACCACGACCTCCCAATATTTCCCGAGCAACTGGAGTGTATCAGGTAATAATGCAAAAGCCGCTGCGTGGCTTGACCCAACCTCCAAGAATAATTTCCCTATGTTAATCACGTGCTTTTTTAAAAGCGTCGATACTGCCTCTTCGCTAGGCGGTATCTGTTTCTCAGCTTCGAATATAGCCCATACCTGGCCAGAGAGGATAGACCAAAGCTCCCGGACCTCCGCTACTCTATTAGGGAACTCGTAACCAGCAACAATCAGTCTCCGGAGAACCTTTAGAGTCAGTAACGAGACCGTCATTGAATCAACTAGCTTAGTAGGTGCTGGTTGTTGATCAAGGAGAGCATGCCAAACTTCAATTTGGCGGACGTAGACACTCCCGAGTGCTTTGAAGACTTCCGGGGTTACTGATTGTAAGTTGGCCTTTGTGCGGACTAGCCGTCCCGTTGCTAGCTCTTTGACTACATGGAGCATCATAGACAGAGATCTCTTCAAGCGTAGTGTAGCTGCCTCACCCTCACTGATCTCAGATGTAGATTGCGACGCATCCCTGATTATAGAGGTGAGCTCAGTGAAAACTTCGGGCCAGTCAAACGGATACTCTAAACGAGCCACCTTCGCAACAATAACGGCATTTTGAAGAGCTAGTTGATGGTGGGGTTCGTCAATTGAGCTAGAGAGCAGGCGAGAACGTAAATAGGCCTTTTCGTCTTTACTTATTGCACTATGGAGGTTGTTAGTGAAACAAGTCTCATAAATCCAGGAAGGTGAGAAAGGGTGAACATGCTTGCTCGCAGTTTTCCGCCAGTATTTGTCTACTCCCTGTTTCAACGTAATGATAGCGAGCCATCGAATCTCCACTGGTAACGATCGGTCGAAGAAAGCGTCCTGTATATATTAAAGCAAAAAAAGTCAGATCAGATTTCGCAGGAGCGATTCACAGGCTGTTAGTAGAAAAACGAAGAAAGAAAAAACAAGGTAGAAATTCTAACCTGAAGTAAACTCCAATAGCCAGGCCGTGTCTCCCAATATTTAAGCTGGGCAGATGCGTGCTTTACCAGCTCTTGGGACTGTGAACTCGCAGCTTGTAAAGCCTCAAAGAGAAATTGAGGCGTAAGGGGAACGGCATTTCCACTCGCCGCACTCATGGCATTCATTTTTCAAGGAGTATCTTCTCCCGAAAGGTAGCGGCAGGAGAAGACTAGACTTCTTTGCGGTAAGCAGTACCGTACAGGAGCAAGAGAGGCCAAATAATATAAGGGGTAGAATTCTCGGTGGTGCTTGGACAACTGCAATTTGAGATGAGATAGTTTGGTTGGGTTGGGTAGAGAGAGAGAACTGAGGAAGGGTAGGAGTTGGTATGGCGAAGAGGGCGACAACGGCGATACAGGGCAACGGTGCGAGGGGCTCTGACAGTGAATGATAGAAAACTGCAGAACAATACTGCGCTGTAACAGCAACAAGAAAGCCGATGACGAAGGAAGAGGGGTAGGTTAAGATCTAGGAAGCGAAAGTAAGCTGTCCTTCACCAAAGGAATATCATAGAATAAAATGGAAAAGCACTTCTTTAGGGAAGAAGTTTTCCTGGGGGGTTTTTTTTTTCCCTTTCCCTTCACTTCCTATCTTTTCTCTCCAATGGTGAGGTTATCCATACTGATACCCCGCTGCATCAATGCAGACTGTATCGAACATGAAACACGCCTGACGGGCCCCTGCCTCAAACAAGCCCGTGCCCCACAAACCCTGAATTAAAACATAGGTTAGTCAAGGTTATTAACACGGCGAAGGGCATGATCGGCCCGTACCGAAGTACTCCTGGTTCGGGGGTATAAGAGGGAAATCTCGCGAGAAGTGACGGAGTGTCCCATATTCGGGCCGTCTGTTGGTCTGTTGCTCGAGCTTAGGAGAATCCTTGGAGATAGCTGTACATGTATTGTAAGTCTTGGTCCTTAGGTTCTCTGACACCACACGGAAGTGCACTCATTGCTCAGAAATTCCAGTCACAGCAAGAGTCATAAGTTTTCGTTTTGGTCACAACAGTACCATATGATACTTGAAATGTCGCGACGTTTGTAAAGCTGACTACCGGTACTACCGGTATTGCATACAGCCAAAATCCTGAGGCTCTGGCTGTATGCAATAGCGGTCCGTTTTACAAACGCCACGACATCACGAGTAGAGTGCCATACATGAGAGCAGTCCGATTGGATAGTTGAACACTGTGCTCGAGTAGTTTGGCCGGACACAAGGATGTCGGTATCGAAGGGAAAGAAACTAAAGTGAGATACTCGGGGATTTTTAAAGCATTACATTCCGCCATCACATATCCTCACTCGAAAAATGCCGCCAGTACCCAAGCTACGCCACCTCAGGCACAACCAGGCACAAGGAACGATCCGCCCATCACAACCACACCTCAGCACCTCGGCAGTCTCTGTGTGCGTCCTCACAAACCTGGCAGGGCAGAGCAGGACAGCCGCGGTCCAATCGCGCCCTCACACCCCCCCCTTTCCCGGACACTGTCGCGACAACTCAACCAGACTTCCGAATCCCCTTCACTCAATGTACCCCCATCACACACGATGGCCACAATCACCGCAACTGCGCCCGCAGCAACAACATCAACAACAACGGCAACAGCAACAGCAGCCACAGGGATCACGGCTAGCCCACCGACAACGGACTGGCAGCTAGCTCATCAGCATGCCCAGCAGCGGGTCACTCGTTTGCAGGAACAGAGGGCTACGGAAGCTTCGGGACGGAATCGGGTTGCGAGCTTTTTCGGCGGGAGTAATGGCACGGAGGGGAGGCCGGCGTTTAGGGTCGGGCAGCTCGACACTGAATTGCTTGACGAAGAGTTGTTAGAATTGATGAAGGGGCAATTATGGAATGGGCTGAAGTATTTTAGGGTTTGTTTTCTCTTTTTATTATCTATTATTTATTTTTGCTTTTGTGTCATGGTTATGGTCGGAGTGTCTCGTTTGTGGTTGTGTGGAATTCTTGCTGATGACTGGGATTGTGGGAATAGCCATCTCTTAAAGAATCCTACGAACCAGAGTTCTTACTTTTGCTTCGCGCAGCGTTGTTCAAGCTTACTATTTGGGACCATAACGCGACATATGGCGCCGCCTTGCAAAACTTAGTATACGTCGATGCCCGATCGAAAGGGCCAATAGATCAGCCTCCAACAGCACTCCAAAAATCTCTCTACGGTCTCATTACTGTTGGTGGTAGATACATGTTCTCCAGAATGAACCTATTTCTCCTCTCCAGATCGAATCCCGAGGATGTATGTTTCCCCCCTCAGACCAATAAAGAGAGAAGAAACAGGAGCCTCCAAAATCTAACAGAAAATGTACGCACAGTCAACCCCATTCACAGAACGTCTCTCCAACCTCGTCGAATCCCTCTCAACCCTCCACTCAGGCCTAACCCTCCTCTCCTTCACCGCGTTCCTAGTAACGGGCCACTACCGCACCCTCCTCGACCGAGCGCTGCGCATGCGCCTAGTCTCCCCAACTAGACTTGTCTCGCGTGAGGTCTCCTTCGAATACCTCAACCGCCAACTCGTCTGGCATGCCTTCACAGAATTCCTCCTATTCATCCTCCCGCTGATCCGAGTTAGCCGCTGGCGCCGTTGGTGGGCCCGCCTCAACCGGAAAATCCGCGGCAGCTCTGGCGCCACTACCACTTCTGCCGGAGAAGGCTATGGGGAGTTAAGCTTCCTCCCGGAGCGCACCTGCGCCATATGTCACAAGGAGACAGACGGCGGGACCGAAGCGATGGGCGCTACATCCACAGGCGCGGGCGGGAAGGCTACCGATGTGGTCAACCCGTATGAGGCGGTGGGCTGCGGACATATTTATTGCTATGTATGTCTCGCCGGGAAGATCGAGTTGGAGGAGGGCGACGGGTGGACATGTCTTCGCTGCGGGAACCTAGTCAGGAGGTGCAGGCCTTGGCGAGGCGGTCTTAAAGGACTCACCACGGTCGGGGATTGGGGCGAGGATGTTGCCGACCGGCGTCGGGTTGGCTTCGACGAGGACGGTGCTGCTGATGAGCCGGAGATCGACACGGAGGACTTGGAAACTACCGCATCAGACGATGATGATGGGGAGGGAACTGAACGCGCGGACGAAGAAGTCGTCAGCGATATTGGCAGCGAGGATACGGAAAAGCCGGGTCGTGGACGTCCTGGCTTCGGAGAGAAGCATATTGCTGGTCTGTGGGCTGAGGAGACGCTCGATGAGAGTGTTTATAATACTGCGGAGGGGGAGGATGAGTGAGACATTAACCGCATTTCTTTCTTTCTTTATATTTATACCTCTCTATATTATCAGCCTTATTCAACCTGGGTGGATGGATGCTCAGGATGGATTGCTTTTGTACTTTTTTTTCCCCTCTTTTCTTGATTTTCCAAACGTTGGATTAAATTTAAACCTAAATCGGTTGGTGGTGCTGATAACCTTTCCTTTCTCTACTTTCTCTTTTTCTCCCCGCCTCCCCCGGAAAACACGGGATTTGGCGGCTGGCGATTGATGGGAACCATACTCGTAGTAACTGTTGTAGTCTAATTCCATTTGGAGTGAGCGGATGGGTTTTTCTTAACTTGAGGGCACTGTACGGCAGAAATCTTTTGTTCTGCCTACTTATCTACCTTACCCATCTTACGATATTCTCAAAGATATAGCTGTCATACTTATAGTCAATGAGAACTCTGTCAGGATAAGAAATAGATTAGTAAATTCCTTATGTGAAATCTATAATTGGTATTATAGGATAGCTGAGCACTCAATTGGAAGGGCAGAGAGCATAAGCCGATGATCCTGTGCTTCCATAGGATTAGTATGCTGATTGATACGTGTAGTCTAATATCGTGGCATAGATTGCAGGCTTACTACATTTTCAACAAGGAATACTGAATGGGTCTCATAGCAACAGTAGAGGGGTTTTATAACATTATATGAATTGTAACTAGAATTAATAAGATATTTATAATGGATATACTACTTATATAACTAAGATAATTTCTGCATCTGGTTTGTACTGTACTGTACTAGTAGTCCCTTCTATTGTCAATAAGGAGCTGGTCGCTGCCTTCTGGTACCGTATCAGAATCTAATAGACAAAGATCAATGTTATTTGCACCAGGAATAGGCCGATAATCAACTGACTTTGAAGTAATTCATAAGTCTTCTTGCCCCACAATCTGCTATTGTAACTAAGATTAGTTTACCATATTTACCTTGATGGCTATAGCCCCCATAATTATTATATTAAATTTTGAATTTGCTTAATGCCCCCTCAGTGCGACATTTATAATACCTCCGCTCGCTAATTCAAATCACTTACTATAGCCATTTGATGTCAGGCTGTTTGGGGCATATGAGCATTTTTATAGCCTTGCGATTGGTAAATATCCTTGCTCTTCAAGTTATTGGGATAGATAGGGAATTATAAATCAAGTATTGATCGCATTACTTGCTAAACCTTGTGATGGTAGTATACGACTTGTCATACACACATTTAGTAGTTATTATTTATAGGGCTGGAATATGGCCACTGAACTTATACCTCTCGGTCACTGAATGTCGCGGAGCCCTGGTGTGGTGTGGATGCCTTAGGCCGTGTGGGATATTTAGGGCCTGTTTGGCAACGACCGCTCCGTTCCGTTGCCCCATACAAAGTGACCATTTCTGACCGTTTCAAAACGGAAGGACAACCATTTTTATATGGGGAGCTGGTGCGAAACGGAACAGTTGACCCGCCTTCCGTTCCCGCCAAACAGGCCCTTAAGGCTCGGCAGAGTTTAGAGACATTGGAAAAGGGGGAGAAGAAGAGGTGGAAGGAAATTTTATTTGCGCTCTCCGAAGGACATTACGTTTCGTACTAGGGACTTCATATTTACAAATTTGGCGGCGATAGAGGGGAGGGAGGAAGTGAGAGAATGAGAGTGGTTTGATAACAGATATCAACTTGTTATTATATGAAATGTAGGGTAGGATGGCTGGGGCGCTTTTAGAATGCTAGCTCATGGGCGAGGGCGGTTTCTTCTTCGTATTCGACTTCGACGCGGACACCGCCTATTTGTTGTTAGTATATTGGGATCGAGTGGATAGAGGAAAGGGGGGGATAGTACGTTTCCTCGGCTTCTGAGGAGCTTGAGCTCTCTTACGCTTTTTGTTTTTAGTGGCTTTCTTGGTGAGTGCTTTCTTAGTGGACTTGGTGCCCTCCTCCTCTTCCTCCTCTGAACTATCATCATCGTCGTCGGAGCTATCGTCGTCGTCCTCGTCGTCACCCTCTTCGAATGAACTAGCGCCGCTATCCTGTAGCCAGTCTTCCAGGTCTCCCAATTGCTCTTCTTCAAGGTCTTCATCGCCGGATACGTATTCTACCTCGCCGGCATACTCCTCATCTTCATACTCCTCCTCCAATTCATCCTCATCCTCTGGTTCATCCTGGTCCAAATCCCGCTCCACCTCCCCACCCTTCTCCAGACCCTTCAGCACCTTCTTCCAAATATTCTCTTCAACATTCAACGGCTTATCCCCATACGCCCCACTCCTCAATCTCTCCACAAGCTCCTTTTCAATTGCTCTCTCAACCTTTGCTGCTGCCAATGCCTTCCTCTCCCTTGTAGCCTCACGCCTCTTGATTTTTGGCTTAACGCCGACCAGTTTCTCGCCCAGGCGCTCATCCTCGCGGGCCACTTTGCGGCTTTTGATGGCGACCTGGGTAAGTCTGGTGAGACGCTGCTTGCACTTGTGTATGAGGAATTTCGGCCAGTAGATTAGTCGGTCGTCGATTTGTGCGAGGGCTTGCACGTAGTTTTGTGAGAGCTTGATCCGCTCCCAGAGTTTGCTAGGCATGTGCGCACGCTCGATTGTCTTCATATAGAGGTATAGGACTCCATTGTCTGAGCGAATTGTGGCGTAGCGGGAGTTGGCTAGTGGACAGGATTGACGGTTGCAGAGGCCAGTTACCTGTATTTTTGTGGGGTTGGTCAGATATTGGGGGGTAGAATGGGAAACTGAGGGGGCAGGAGAGAGAGGGAGGTCAAACATTGTATTCGTTTCTGCAGAAGTTTTGACCTTTGGTTGTTCTATCATGAGGTGGGATGAGTATCAGCGGAGGGGCAAATTTGTTCAATTGTCCGGGGAGACTGCGTACTTTAGTTTGAAAGAGCAGAATTGCTGGTTTATTACTTGCCACACGATCTCGTCGGAAGCCATAATTGTTGCTCAGCTAATTTGTTTGATCGATTGATGTTTATTGTAAGAGTTGTCTCTGTGGGGCCGCTGCGGTGGTAGGACTGATTGCCGAAAATTAAATGAAAAAAGAACAAAAGGTATTGTTTGTGATGCCAAGATTTCACGTTGAGGCTCAAAAACCTAACAATTCAATCAGTGGCTTGTGCTTGATTAGCTGCTCGCTGCTGCCCCGCCAATTAACTTTTCCCTGGATTCTGTAAGGTCAGGACCTCTCGGCTACTCATTGGCTTTCACAAAGAGTCTTGGTCAATGGAGAACGGTGATTTCGGGGACGATGATTTTATGAACGAGGAATTCGGAGCTGAAGAGTTCGAGTCGGTATTCCTGGCTTTGCTTGCTATTTCTGCGGTACCAGCTTTGCTAACTCTCCGGTTTTACAGTGAAGTATACCATGACGAAGGCTCCGATCCAGATTATACAGAATCCGATGAAGATATTGACCCTGCGCTGGGAGCGCTCGACGATTTCACCGATGACGAGGGGTATGTTTATTATCCCCTCGTCCATGAATCTCATAGCTTTCGTACTGACCTCCCACCCCCCCAGCCGATCCATTTGCTCCGCCGTCGACGATGAAAACATCTCCCTTAGCGCCCTGAATGACGAAATGGACACCTTCCATGCAGACCTGCGTGCCGCCAGTGGCTTCAAGAAACCCCGGCGCACCGGGGGTCGTCGTCAAATCGGGGACGAGATATACAGCTTCGAAATCCGTGGGCTCCTCGGCCAGGCGAATTCCGCTTACGCTTTCGGTAAACTGGATGAGGCTATGAAACTCGTCAAGCAGATAATCCACATCGAACCGGGAGTCTACTCGGCGTGGAAGATCCTCGGCGAGATATTCAAGGAGAAGGGTGATAAGCGCAAGTGCTTGCTTGCATGGCTGACGGCGGCGCATGCACGGCCTAAGGACTGGGAGTTGTGGGTTATGTGTGCTAAGATGAGCCTTGACCAGTACGGGACTGATAACAGAGCGTATAAGGATCAGGCGGTGTATTGTTATAATCGGGCTATCAGTGCGAAGCCTGACAATATTGATGCGATATATGATCGGGCTTTGTTACTCAAGGAGTTGGGGAGTCTGAATAAGGCTGCTGAGGGCTTTGTGACGCTGAACAGGCTGCTTCCAAATGATATGTCTGTGCTGAAGGAACTTGCGGGGCTGTATATCCAGATGGACAAGGTTCCTGAAGCAATTGAATACTACAGGCGCAGCGTGGAGCACTTCAAGGCTACTGGGAATCCAGATAATGCTTTTGGATGGTCTGAGTTGAACATATTTGTTGAGTTGTATTGCTTGGAGAAGCAGTGGGCTAAGGCTATCGATACTATTGGGTCGGTTGGCCGATGGCTATATGGGAGAGCGGCAGAGACATATTGGGATAAGATTGGTGGAGATGATAGAGAATGGGATGGCGATGATAGGCCTCGGAGGTGCATGGTTAGGGAGTTTGAGGCTGGCCGGTTCCAAAAGGGGTCTTATTATCTTCCACTGGAATTGAGGGTTAAACTTGGTTTATGTCGATTGCAACTGGAGAACATGGAGGAAGCTATGGTAAGTGGAGATCTAGACCTATTTGTGTCCATATTATATTCTTCACCAGCCCATCATGTAATTTGTAAAGATTACGAAATTTTTACCAGTAAATTATGGATTCCAAGCTCACGAAAATATGATAGCATAACTTTCAACATCTCCACACAGAAGCCCGGAACTCTCCCACTTACAGCGATCTATTCCAAGAAGTCGGGGATGCCCTCTATGGCGGTGGGCACTTTAATGAAGCAATATCCTACTACTCGGTAGTGGTAGAGGGTGCTGTCTACCTCGATCGCAAGCTCTGGTTCAACATGGCAGACTGTTACAAAGGCCTCGACAACATTGAAGATGCCGAAGACTGCTATGGCACCATCTTGGAAGCATATCCAAAAGAGGATGAGGCAATGATGCAGCTAGCAGGAATCTATGAAGTCACTGGCCGAAAGGCAGAAGCCCTAGACCTTGTCAATCAGATAATTGCCATGCGCCGGGAAAAAGAGAAAGCGGAGAAAGCCATGAAGGCCGTTACGATGACCGTGCAGCAGGCAGAGGAAGCGGAATCGTTGGCGTTCTTCCCAAATCAGCCCATTTCCGAGAGGGTCAGGCGAAAGAGGACGGGTATTCTCAGCGAGGCGGAGAAGATGGAGATGAACGCGAAGAGGACGGAGCAGACGGAGATTCGGTATAGAAAGTTGGAGTACTTACGACCGAGTATGGAGGCTGGTGATCCGGAAGCTGTGAAGGAATGGCTGGATACAGCAGGAGACTTAGTCGATGATTTCCGAAATACCAGGGCATTGTACCCTCATGAAAGGAAAAACAAGTTCAAAGGTTTCATGACGACTGCGCAACGGCGAGCATTGGCTTTAGGTGAAACAAGGCGAATTGAGAAGATGCAGGATCGTCTCAAACAATCTCTAAGTATGGACTTTCCCCCGCGAGTCAGGTTCTATGCACGAGTGACTGTCCATGATGCTGACTTTGGTTATAGCCTTCGAGGAAGAAGAAATTGAAGAGCCGGAGCACCTTTCAAGGTTCCGTGGGCTAGACTTTGATACATGGCTCTATATCTTTATGCAGTACGCCATCTGCCTCGCGAAATATGACAACTACCAAGACTCCTACGATGTGTGCAACGCCGCGAAGGACGCAAACGTCTTTTACCATAGTAAAAAAAGAACCTTCATCATCTATGTAACTTGGCTAGGTAACCTATCCATCCCTCCATACCTCCCATGCCCTTCTGCTGGGGCTAACATTTTCTCCTTCCATCTAGCCTGTGCAATCCACGTTGGTGACAGCGATTCCTGCTCCACCCTCTCCCGATGGTTTATGACCACCTTCCAATTCACGACAGAAGCTTATAATCTCTTCACAGCGAGTATAACAGCGAGCAAAAACGGGCTAGAGGTCTTCCACAACAACGCCAACCAGAAGTACCTCCTGCGGCAGATCAAAGCAATGGACCAAGTGCTAACCGGGGAGCGCAAGACTGGCGCGGCAAACCTCACCGGCGAGTGTCCTTCCGGCAGTGCATCAGGCGAGAAGCACGTGCCGAAAGAAGCGGATGTTGGCCTCATCATGCTGTACGCACACATTCTCGCAAGCGGGAAGAGTTACCTCTCCGCTCTGAACTATTATACTAGAGCATACGCGCTCGTTCCCGGAGATGCGCTTATCACGTTTTGCATCGGCCTGGCGTATCTACATAGGAGTATGCAGCGCCAGAGCGAGAATAGACATATTATGGCGTTACAGGGGATTAGTTTTATCTTTGATTACTACGATATTCGGTGTGGGAGGCCTGGGGAGCAGGAGGAGGTGGAGAGGAATGTACGACCGGAGAAGAGGCAGGAGGCGGAGTATAATGTTGGGAGGGCCTTTCAACATATTGGTATTTCATCCTTCCCTTCTGCAAGCTCGGAATTCAGGGGCGCTGATCAAGAGTGGTTTTTCTCAGGTCTCACTCATTTAGCCGTACCCTACTATGAACGCGTGCTTCAGATCTCGGAGGAGAACACGATTGATGGGGATTTAAAGTGGGAGGCTGCGTATAACTTGCAGATGATTTATATGACGAGTGGGAATGCGAAGCTTGCTGCGGATGTTACGGAGAGGTATTTAGTGATTTAGGGGTTACGGCGATGCCAAGTATAATTTACTTGTGTTGTACGGTGCGGTGAGGTGTGTAATTGAACCTACCGGTGTGGAGTAGGGCGTGATACTAGGGTAGTTTTAGCAGTCTGGAGGCAGTTTCGCACCTACTAGACGTACATGTTTGTATATAGCTTGGCATGCAGAGTTTTCTGCATATAAGCTACCACTCTCTTTCCCCAGTTAGACAAGCACCGCACCACCCAGGCAATCTGCCAATAGACATCGTTCCCTCTCTATTGCAATTGGGTGCAGCACTTCCTCATTTGTTCTATCCCTGTTCATCCCATTTAGTAAGATACCATCAGAGCAATTCACCATCTACTTATTCTCCGGTATAGCAGGAGACCACATCACATACATACGCGGGTGGATAACGGCTCGGTCGAACACACCATCCAACTAAGGGAAGGCCATCGAGTACTCCCACACCGGTAGTTCGTTAATTATGTTCCCTGTCACGTGGCAACCAAGTGCTGGTATACTATGTGCTCGGCTTTTGGTTCTGCTCATCACGGGCAGCTTTTTGATTTCCTCGCTTACATAACTGAAACTAAATTTTTGCCGTGCTTGGACACGCGAAATCCTCCCATATCCTGCGAAGACCTTTAATCATAATCAGCTCCCCTCAATACTGAACATCCTTTCTTTTATTTTCCCCACCGCAACCTCTGTCCTTTCTATTCTAAGATATCCAAGCTTCTCCTTTACGCGTTGGCAATCAAACATGGATATTGACGAAGCCGATGAGGTCGTTGTTCAGTCGGTAATTCGTCTGCCATCCGCTTCGCCGCCTCCGTCGAAGCGCAAGCGCCCCCCAACCTCTAGGTCCCGATCACCCCGTCGGCGGCGTTCGCCTCCTCGTGGGCCATCTCGGTTTAACTCTTTCGGCGGTGCCGACTCCGGACGCGCTCGGGAGAGGGATCGTCAGCTTAATGATCGTCTCAGAAGGCTTGACGTTCGGGCAGAGAGGACGGAGAAGGAAGCGGAGGAGAAGCCAAAATTTGATGCGAAGGCAGAGTACGAGAAGCTTCTGTCTATGAGGTCTGGTGGTACATATATCCCCCCCGCCCGTCTGCGAGCCCTCCAGGCGCAGATTACCGACAAGACGTCCAAGGAGTATCAGCGGATGGCTTGGGAGGCTTTGAAGAAAAGTATCAACGGTTTGATCAACAAAGTCAATGTATCCAATATCAAGCACATTGTCCCGGAGCTTTTCGGAGAAAATCTTATCCGTGGAAGGGGTCTTTACTGTCGGTCAATCATGAAGGCCCAGGCTGCATCTCTACCCTTTACCCCTATCTACGCCGCCATGACCGCTATCGTCAACACAAAACTTCCGCAAGTTGGAGAGTTACTCCTGAATCGGCTAGTGGTACAGTTTAGGAAGGCTTTCAAGAGGAACGATAAAGCTGTTTGTTTGAGTAGTACGACCTTTATTGCTCAGCTTTGTAATCAGCAGGTCGCGGATGAGATCTTAGCCATTGAGATACTCATGTTGCTTCTGAATAAGCCTACGGACGACTCAGTGGAGATCGCGGTAGGGCTGATGCGGGAGGTTGGGGCTCATTTGGAGGAGATGGCACCGAGGGCAAACAATCTTGTTTTTGAACAGTTCCGGACAATTCTTCACGAGGCTGGTATCGACAAACGTGTCCAGTACATGATTGAGGTGTTGTTTCAAGTCAGAAAGGAAAAGTATAAGGATAATCCTATCGTGAAAGAAGAGCTTGATTTGGTGGAGGAAGAGGATCAGATCACCCACAAGACGGAGCTCGACGATGAGATTGATGTCCAGGATGGGTTGAACATTTTCAAATTTGATGCTGATTGGGAGGAGCATGAGGAGTTGTACCGAAAGACCAAGGCCGAGATTTTAGGAGAGGGAAGCGATGCTGGGAGTGATGATGAGGAGGGTGAGGATGAGAGTAGCGACGAGGAAGACGAGGAGAAACAGGAAGACAAGAAAATGGAGATCTTGGATCAGTCTAATACCAATCTTGTCAATCTCCGAAGAACCATCTACCTCACCATTATGTCTTCAATTGACTTCGAAGAGTGCTGCCATAAACTTATGAAGGTAGGTTGCCTATTACTTTACCGCAATGTCGGATTAAAGAGCTAACAAGTTTTCTAGATTACTCTCCCCCCTGGCCTCGAAAATGAGCTCTGTTCAATGGTAATCGAGTGTTGTTCTCAAGAGCGAACTTACACCAAGTTTTATGGCCTCATCGGTGAGAGGTTTGCGAAATTGAATCGATTCTGGACCGGTCTGTTTGAAGAGTCGTTTGGAACGTACTATGATACTATCCATCGTTATGAAACCAACCGGCTTAGAAATATCGCGCGCTTTTTCGGACATCAACTTTCGACTGACGCGCTGGGTTGGCATGTGCTTTCTGTTGTGCACATTAACGAAGAAGAGACTACGGCTTCTTCTCGTATCTTTATTAAAATTCTTTTTCAAGACTTGGCTGAAGCGATGGGGATGAAAAAATTACAGGAACGACTAAAGGACCCTTTTCTACAAGAGGCGTTCTCCGGGCTATTCCCTAAGGACAATCCACGAAACACGCGGTTTTCGATCAATTACTTTACCAGTATTGGTATGGGTGGGGTTACTGAGGATATGAGAGAGCATTTAAAGAATAATGTTCCACCGCCCGCTGCCATTGTTGCACCTGCAGCCCGATCGAAGAGCGTCAGTTCGCGCTCAAGTTACTCTAGCCGCTCGTCTTCTGGAAGATCAAGATCTAGATCAAGGTCTAGATCGAGGTCTAGATCTTTCTCCCGGTCAGTCTCAAGGTCACCATCAAGGGCGCAAGATCGAGGGCGAAAGAGGCACCGCAGTTACTCCAGCTCCCGCGACTCTCGCAGCCGTAGCCGTAGTTACGATTCCTACTCTTCGCGGTCAAGATCCCGCTCTTATTCCCGCTCGCGCTCCAGGTCTCGTTCTAACACCAGACCTACAAAGAGGGCTCGGGGTCGTTCTTACACTCGTAGCATAACGGGCTCCAGGTCGCTGTCCAGATCTCTGACCAGATCCCTCTCAAGTCGCAGATCGGTCTCGTACACCCCACCTCCACGTAAAAGTGGAGGAGGGAGATCCAGATCCAGGTCCTACTCTTCTGTAAGGAGTTATCGTCGCCGTCGAAGCGCTACTTATTCCTCGCGGAGCCGCAGCGGTTCCCATTCACGGACACCCCCGAGAAAGGCGGAGAGAAACCAGGGCCGGAGCTCACGCTCCCCTCCTACCCGTAGAGGCCGCAGTTATACTCCAGACCGAAGCCGAAGCCAAAGCCACGATGGGAAAGGAGGTCGCTATGATTTCCCCGACAGGAATGGAGATAGACCCCGAGGGCGAGAGAGATACAGGAGTGATGCGCGATCAAGAGACGATGGCGACAGAAACGAAGGGCCCGTCATCACTAGTGGGGGGTATGGCGGAAGGGGGGGAGGTGGGAGAGTTAGGGCTGCAGATTTCTTGTAATTCGCTCTTTTTTATCATGCATATCCTTTAGGACAGATGAGGGAGAGGAGCGTGTCATCCGCTCGCTCCTGTCGGTTTTTTCTTGACAAATTGTATTTTTAGCGTTATTTCAATGATATAATACAGTTGCGTAATCGGGAAAGTGGGAAGGGAGAGGAGATCTAAGGCGATCGCGCTACCGCCATCACCGGTTAGGCAAGGGTGATCAACAAGAACGGGTGATAGGTGATGATCCTAAAATTAGAGTTTTTTGCAGACAATAAAAAACAGTCATTGATCCGGGTCAAAGTGCTCAGCATTAATCACAGGTCATCACTCGAGCAAGCAGAGGTGTTCAATGAGGGTATGGGCTCGGCGAAAAGAGAGGCAATATTTTTGGTAACTTCAACCCGAACGAGGTTGGTAATTTGGGGGCAAACCAAAAGCAAGGCCTTAATAGCAGACTATATATAGAGGCTATCAGTGACCTCCTATTCGCGCTAGATAGATCTTGGAGGGCTTTAGGGCAACGGAGGGAGGGAAAGGGGGAATGAAAGGCGAAGGAGCCGTTGGATATCACAGAGCGAAAGTACTAGGCGGGTGTGCCGGGGACTGATTCTGACTGTACAGGTAGGCAGTAATCTACAAACCTATTGCCAACCAGCGCCATGATTCATGAAACTTGCAAGACTCAAATCACAAATTTCCAAAGCTTTCAACTATTCCCCAAACACTTAACCAAACGGGAAAAAAACCAGCACAGAATGCAACTATGAACACATTTCCGATCCCACCTTAGCCTATCTCCTCCCCTTTCTCCTAGGACTTTTTCCGACCCTCCCCTCACGGACGCTTTTCACACCAAGTCCCTTTCGCCCGCTCATCTCCTTCCCTGCCTCCTTCCTCCCTCCGCCCCCACTGCCTAAAGGATAGACACCCTTCCCGCTCCTATCCTCGGTGTCAACTTCCATTTCTTCATCCCCATTATCACCATCACCATCATCGTCATCCTGTCTCCCCCTCTTATTAGAATACTTCACACGTCCCCGCTGCCCTCGTACGAACGCATCCTTGCCAGTAATCGCCTGGACATATGCGTTCACGCCATCGGCGGGCGTAAGCCCGGCACCCATACCCACATCTTCGTCACCCCGCTCCGCATCGTTATTGTCTTCCCCGCCAAAAATGAGTTTCCCATCTCTGTTAGTCTTTGCCTTTGTCGCAGCAGACTTCCTCACATCCCCAATCCGAGTGCGCTGCGGTCGAGTAGAAGATATGTTCCCGATGGATTTCCGGTCGAGCAGGTCGAGCGGTTCGTCTGCTTCCTCGTGGATGTACGCTTCGCTAGATTTGTCGCCGCGCTTGTTCCGACGCGGGGCGAAATCGGCTTCAGGGGCTGAGTCGCGGGAGACGTCTGACTCGGAGTCATAGATTGCTGCTTCGAATTCTGAGGCGAACTTACTCTGACGCCTCGCCCTCGGTGCAGCGTCTGCGTCCTCCTCATCACCGTCTTCATCGCCGTTGGCGGCGGTGGCGTCTTTACGCCTCTTTCTCCGCTCTCGCGTCTTCCGGATATTAATTACTAGTTTCTTATCCTCCTCCGGAACGTGCTTTTCCACAGCCTCATAACCAAAGCGCCGGATCATACGTTCTATAATGTGCTTGACCTTTGCTTTGAAATGTGCTTTGTGTTCGTGGCTCCAGATCATCAAGTTTGGGACTAAGGTGCTGAACCTGGGCAGCATGGTTTCTTTTGAGAGAGAGATTATGCACACCTTTATAAAACCTAGGACTGAGCGGACAATTTCACGGTTCTTGCTGGTAAGGAAGAGGTCTAAAGTTGTAATCATTTCTGAAATGAGGGGTTTGTTAATGTCGTCTTTATACCGTTAGCATGCTCTTCTCGAGTCACGGGGAGGAATGAGAATAACCTTTGAATTGGTATAAAATACGGGTAAGGGCGGTGATACTCGCGCTGATCATGTGTGGCGTGCTGCCCGCGAGGCCGGCGGAGACCATGGTGATGTATTCGTCGAGCGTTGCGGTGACATTCGGGGCATCAGAGGGCATGTGCGCTACTTTGCTATTTATCACTGTGCCGCCGGATTTCATCTTCTCGCCCATGAGGACTAGTAGGTCGAAGGCTGCTGTGCGGGCCTTTTCGTTCACCTCCTTTGCAGAGATGACGACCTCGGAGAGGATAGATGGAATGAAGTGCAGGTCTGTGGTCGGGAGGAATTCGACAAGTTGGGAGAGGGCTAATAGGCGGTCCTATTATATAATCAGTAAATGCCCTCATCGATAGGAAAAGAGGGGGGATCCACTCTTCTAGCAGGAGATGTGACTTTCTCCGCAGCTCCGATTAAGAAACGTTGTAGATCCTCAGACTTCTCAACCAATGCTTGCTTGCCACACTCTGTTTCCGCTAGTCTTGGGATGACCTTATATGCCTTTTTCTGCAATTGCGGGTCTTCGCTCTTATTCATCGTCATAGAAAAGATTGTAAAAAGTGTCTGGTGGCTATCAGGCGGGAGATATGGTGTAATGGTGATGACCAAATCCATAAGCGTATGTGCCATTGGCGCCATCTTGGTATTCCCAGCAGTTTCCGCCTCGCTCTTCTTCTTGACGGGTTCGGCAAGGGTTGTCTCGAGCATGGAGGTAACCTTTTGGAATGTTGCCATGAGTTCCGTGTCAGGGGTGATGCTCAAGAAAGAGTTGAGACACTTAAGTATGAACCCGCGATATTGCGGCAACGTCGTACTATAAACATTGAACAAAACCGCCAGCATATTCCCAGAAAAGGACGCAAGGTGCGCAATGTTGTTCCTTGCATCGGCTTTTGAAACCCGGCGTTGAATTACCAGGTTCTCTTCATTATCTTCAAACGGAACTTCCAAAACCGCCTTATTGGAGTCAATGAGTTGCTGCAACGCTCTACAGATATCTGACCGAAGATCAACCTTTTGATAGAGCACATTGGCAACCAATTCCGCGAATGACTGATCAAAAGCCTCTGTAAGGTCCAATGGTAAATCGCAATACCCCGGCAAAAGCGCCCAAATCTGCCCCACCAGCGTTTCAAAAATCTTAATCTCAACAGTCTTCTCCTTCCCCTCACCAAAATCCACGACTTTCTGGAAGAACGCCTCGCTGAGAGAAACAAATTCCTTCCTAAAATGCTGAAGTTTGGTGTTTTCCACCCAGTCTCTCAAAATTGGCAACATCCAGGCACGGCCAGGGGCACCAGATACAGGTTTGATCAGGTTGAGTGGGAGGATGGAGAGGATGGAGTCCGGCCCCACGGCACGGATTGCTCGTCCGAGGACTTCGTCCGCTTCTTTCTTACCCTGGAAGCCTTCATTTGAGCGGAGGCCACCGATGATCTTAATAGCTTCGTCGAGGAGTGGGGTCGAGCGCCAGCGGAGCTTGTCGAAGAGAGCGCTGAGGATGTTGAAGACTTGGTTCCAGGCCTCTTGGAAGCGAACGCTGAGTAGGTCGATTGTAGTAGCGGTGATCTTTTTAAAGATATTCTCGGTAGACCTTGTGATGTCAAAGAGGGAGCTGTCTGGGATACAATTGGTTGCGAGTGAAATTAGGCATTGCGCTGAGGAAGTTCGAATGGTGTATGCGTGAGAGTCTAAAAATGGTGCGATGGTTTCGAAAAGGGATGGCAGTTTCACGAACACCTCGTCTTCTGATACTTGAGCGTATACTTCGTATCCTCTCGCGATGACTACCAGCCATGACGGTAGTAACTGTGAATCGTTTTGCGAAGGCCTTAGTTCGGAAATAACCTCAATTACTCTCGGTAACTTTGTGCTGGCCACACCATTTACTAAACCGGCAAACATCTCTTCAAACACCCCGAACGCCGCCATCATTACGTATTCATTGGTGCTCTTCGAAACACCCAACAAAACCTCACACAATCCCTCAACCTTCTTGCTCGGCCAACCCCCAGCCCCCGCAACAGCCTTAATCAACTGAAGTGAATGTATGACCCTCGGGTCGTGTTCGCCACTCTTCTTCCTTTGTTCCTCACTCGCCATCGCCAAATCTGCCGCACTTAGCAGCGTAATTGTAGCGCACATTTCCGCCGCTGGATGATCTAAACTCGGGCTTGGAGGGGAGTTCTTCAGAACTTTTGTGATGGCCTCATGCGCCCTCTTGCGTACTTTCGGCCGATTTTCAAGTCCCAAGTTCAGTAACCCTGCTAGTGCCCTCCGAGGTCCGATGTCACGCTGGGGAATAGCCCATGCGGGTCCATCCTGAGCTACCAGTAAACTCTCTAAACACCCAATGCTACTCCTTAGCAATGGCGCGTCGGCGCCATTGGCTGTAAGCACAGGCACCAGATGCGAGAGGATTTGTGGAAACTTGGATCGAAGTAAAGGCGGAGGTGCGAACGGCGTGACAAGATTCAACAGGTAAACTGTTGACGCCGCAAGATCTTTATTTAATACCGCAGACGTAGATGTTGCCTGCTGTAATAACGAAAGTAACGCAGCGAAGTATGCTGTGGGTGTGAATTCTGTTTTTTGCTCCCGGAGGATGTCTTCTACAGCGGATAGGACCACTGCCACCTATAACCGCACCAAAGTCGTCATTCAGTATGAAGCATTCATGGGGAATTGTTTGAAATATGGATCATGTTGACAGACCTGCCGTTGGTTTTGCAGGTTTGGAGAGCGGACCTTTTCTAATTTCGCCTCCAATGACATTTTTGTTAGCTTTTTGCGAAAAAAGTGGGGGACGAAATTTGGAGAAAAAATCTACAGGTGGGTTCATTGAAAAGATTGTCGCGGTAGGGTAACTGCTCAATTGGGGTTTAGCGTGAATTAATGATTTGATGGTAATGATTGGGGCTACAGGACTACTCCAAGGGGCAATCACTCGGGTACACCTTTAAATGATAGATGCGAGGGCAGCGCAATCCCGGTAATTCCCTGTTCTGCCAAAGCCAGCAAATTCCTAATCTAGAGTATACAACATATTATGACTGTGTGCTCATATTAATTATTTGCCCCACCGTATCAAACTCTGTTCTTAAATCCCCTACTTTATGGGTTTGATGGGCTATGGTAGGTGGGCAGGGAAATACTGATGGGATTAGATGACAGAAACTCTTTCCTGAACTTGGGGGCCTCCAGAGATGGTTCGGTGTAGCCTAAATCACACATTCTCACTCATGCCAGCCCTGTTTACGGTCTTATGTAATTACCCGGCCGAGTGTCGTTCCCAAATTTACGCGCCCCAGATGCAACACTGGAACCGCTTCGCAACACGTCTCGAAATACTGGTGCACAGAAAGCTCCTGGATCCTAACACGCTTGAAGCTTCATTCCCGAAGGCTTCACTTTGACTGAAACCACCAACCAGCAGTTCCAACCATGCGTTCTCTCCAAAATTGGGGCGCTCTTTTGCTGCCATTGTCCTCCCTGTTTTCTCTCGCCTCATGCTCTAGTGCAGATTCCACTCTTGACCTGCCCAAGGATTTCGTTCCTCCGCAGGTCTTTAAGAATTCAAATCTCTTGCGGTCAATTGACATTACCAAGCCGTATGTCCGCGAGACTGTTGCTATGGTTATTGACAATATCTCCAAG
>QOVD01000127.1:1307-31005 GCA_003521225.1 Tuber microsphaerosporum | reverse complement strand
AGGGCCCTCGCAGTTGGGGCATTTGAGGGGCGAGGAGGGGCAGCAGCCGGGAACCACTTTGTAATTGCCCTCTCCTGTGGGTGGTTACCCACACCTCCCCTACATATCCTGCGAACAGCTTCCGGTCGGTTTGACGGCCGCGACGTATACCGTGTTCTGTGAGCTCCTTCAATCCTCAGATTTTCTATGGAGGTTCTCAACTACCTATGTGTTTGCCATGTGCGTACAGTCCTAAGATCGGGGCCTGAGGGGGGTGTTGGACACTCGAGTAGAGTTACCAACTGAACCCAACCCCTACTGTAGCTATACTAAGGTCCGGTATGCTTAAGATACCAGCGGCACCAGTAACATCTAACCCCGGACTACCCTGGGGATATTCTAACAAAGTCCCGGTATGGTTCCACCGATCAAGGTAGGGTAACAGGATCTCAAGGTAGGGTAACTAGGACCCAAAGGTAGGTTAACTTGATTTCCAAGGTAGGGTAACTTTATCCTGTTATTGCTAAAATCCGGTTTGAAGTCCGCGCGACCCCCTACAAGGTGTCCGCGGGAACCCGTGTAACTTTCCTATTGTTTACTTGAGTCCCGTAGAGTAACCCCTCCCAAAGGCTACCCTGTCTAACCAGGTCACTTTCGTGACTTGGGTTACCCTGTCTTCCCCTAGGGCAAGCAACTGCTAAAGTTCGCTAGTAGACTTCCAGATACATATCCTGGTCTACTCTGTATACTTTTGTATACTGGACTTTCCTTACTAGGGTTACCCTTTGGTATACCTACTTGACATGTAAGGTGGTCACTTGTAGGTACCTTTCTCAAACGTCATTACACAGACTGGTGGTGGGAGATCCAAGACTTAGTGCCCAGAGGTGGAACAGTGGCACCCCTCTTTTTCGCTTCTGACAAAGCCCACCTTACAAACTTCTCAGGAGAAAAGGCTACTTAGCCGGTCTATATGTTGATTGGTAACATTAGTCAAGATATACGACGGCAGGGCTCTAAACGCACATGGGTGCCAGTTGCTCTCTTACCAATTTCTCATAAGAACCCGAAGGGTGGCGAGATTCATAGGTCATGGCATGGAGTGATTGAACGTAAACTGAAGCCAATAGAAGAACTAGATATTGCTGGCCCTGGGTATATGTGGGATTGTGCTGATGGCGAGATCAGCCGATACTATCCAATCCTAGTAGCCTGGATTGCTGACTACCAAGAACATGTCATTCTGGCAAGAATAATCAACGAGCTTTGGCCAATTTGCGAGATTCAGCGGACTGAGATGAGGCACGTGCTGAGTAGTAGTAGTAGAGTTGCGGGGTTTAGAGACCGCAATCCTAGGTCCTATCAGCAAGCGCTAGAACGAGGAAACAGCGAACATGCAGGGTACTTAGCGTCCGCTGGTCTGCGGGTGGAGCAAAATCCTTTTTGGAGATTTCCTTTATGCAACATGTACAGGCTCTGGCAATCTGATGCACTTCACCTCCTGAATCTAGAAATTCTTAAGACGATGATCAATTGGTTGGTGGGATATCTGCGGCAGCATAGAATTCTAGGCCGGTTCAATGACCGTTTTAAGTCAATCCCGCCATACCCGTGCGTTCAACCTTTTAAGCAAAGCTATGAAGAGGTCAGCTCATGGGAGGGGAAAGAGATTAGAACCATGATGCGATTCTTACTAGCTGTGCTAGGCCAGATCTTGATCGATGTGGTTCAATTTAGCCAATCAGAGGATGCACGGGTCTTAGGATGTGTTAGATTCATCATCGAATTTCTCCTGATTCTTGGACAGTGCAGCCACTCTGATTACACACTCGGTCTGCAGGATAACAGACTCTCAATATTCTACAGGAGCAAGTCCATGTTTTGTCCGCAAAGGAGCACCAAAGCAAGGACCAAGAACTTTGAGAAAATATGGGCCGTGATGTAGGCGAAGGGTAGCGAGGGGGGATGGTCTTGGGCACGGAGGAAGGCGGAGAAGGAAAAACTGAAAACTGCGATCTATCATTTTCAGTTTCCAAAAATGCACATGCTGAGTCATGCCTCAAATAGCATCCGTCGAATAGGCTCACCGGACAACTTGTCTACTAATATATTGGAACTCCTACATGTAGAAAATGTCATAGAAGCATACCGCGCTTCCAATTGAGTACCATATGAGGAGCAAATACTCTGGTACAACAATAGACATACCGGGATCGCCTACATGGTTCAGACCTTAGAGCACCTTGCTTTAAGCGGAATGTATGATGATGATACCGCCAGGGTCCTCGGTATGCAGACTCGGAATGACAGATTGCTCTCTACCAGGGTTGCGAGGGTCCGGGAGACAAGTTCAGAGACAGGCCAGCATGCGGTTAGAACCAGCAGATCTAGCAGGAATCTAGCGCCCGCGATTAGCCTTCAATTTCAAGTCCCGGAGCGGAAGTAGCGACTAGATCAGGAAATTCAGCACACCACGTTAGCAGAGAGGTCAAGAGGAATCAAGCGACTCTTGTTAAGCGAGGCTGCGGACTGGTTTTCTATTCCTGACCTTCTGGTGCTTTTCCCTGATTATGTTGAAGACCTCTGGGGGAAAAGTGTGGCAGAGAGGGTCCTCAGCCTGGGAGAAACATATGCTGAATCCACAATGATTGAAATTTACAATTCAGTGGTGAACTACTTCCAACCATTTTAACACCCTTTGAAGATCAAGAGGAGTCTGTTGCGAAGTACCAAAGAGGCACAAAAGAATGAGGTGCTGAGCCACAATATTTGGGTCTGGGAAAGTCAAGACAGGGACAAGGATACATTCCAAGGGAGGAAGGCATTCAAACCACTACTCTACTTTTCGTTCAGCCCATCTAGGGCGGTTATTCCGTGGACGATAAAACGAAACAAATCCCTAGTGAGAGAAACTCTGGAGCTAGTTATGCTAGTAGGAATGAAGTAGATGAGAGAATCGGGCAAGCCGAATCGCTTCTATGGGTTTGTGGAGGTTGTGCTCAATGAAAGGGATCGGTCTGTCGCGGAAGTGGAACCAATTGAGGGGCCCATCCATCTGCTGGATGGGGGAAAAATACTGGGAAAAAATAGCTGAATCGTAAATAGCCACATAGACCTAGAGACCTACTACTATGTGTATAAGTATCGGCAGTGTGTGAAAGTAAAAGTGTAGCGAGGGAAGGCAGAACTATGTGAAACACTATACGCAAAACTAACGGGTAGAATGATTCTGATTGTAGGGAAGAGGTTTGCGTGAAATATAAGAGAAAACAGAAAGTGAAAAAGCGCAGTTACTCCAGATCACAATTTCTACTGTATTCGTGTGAGCTTGAAGACTGCACTACCACCGCTTGAAGCATCCAGGGCAGACCAGAATGATGCGAGAAGCCAAGGAGCGCGGCTCAAGTGGCTCCAGGAACAAGAGTATGGTGGCTGAAGCAACTGGAGGCCTGCAGAGGCTTGTTGTGGCTGGATCTGAGGGTTGAGATCCGAGTCGGGATTAGAGAGGAGGCTCATGATCCAAACAAGGAACGAACGAGGTTACCAAGGTCCACAGCAACAAGGACAGATGAGGCTGGGTGGTGACCCAAGAGCGGACCGAGGGGAAACAGAGGCCGAATCGGGATGGACCAGGAGGATTCATGGGCCACAAAAACGCGGATCAGGGGGATTCAGGGGCGACAATGTGGTGGACCAGGAGGATCAGGTCCAGGCAAGTATAGAATTGAGGGATAAAGCTTTGCACAAGGACAGATCGGAAGAGTAAATGCCCACGCAAGCACGGACCTGAGGGGTGAATATCCATGCAAGCACGGACCGGAAGAGTAAAGGACTGTGCAAACGTACACCTGGAGGGGGAAGATCCATGTAAGCACGGACCAGAGGAGTGAAAGCCCGCGCAACCGGAGACCTGGTGGCTAAAGGTCCGCACAAGCACAGGCCGGGAGGATTAAGGTCTGGGTAAAGGAGAATCCAAGTGCTATGAAAGTGTCCAGGTATACAGGGGAGAGCAAGAGGGGCGGATGGGTAGAAAGTAGGGGTCCGCCAGAGACAAACAAGCGAGAGTGGAAGCAAAGTATGATGGTCCAGAAGTCCCACGAGGCGCAAATGGAAATCAGTATCTAGCTATTGGGGTTCAGATTGGAAATACAATTTACTGATGGAGTATAATCAATCACCACTTGAATAATCTTCACTTATCGGCGCATAAACCATATCTCCTCTATAAGCGACCTGCTGGATGAGGTAGCGGACACAGGATACAATATTTCAGTCGTAGATAATGGTTAAATCTTTCTCGCTCTCTAGCGTTGCCTTGGTCCATAACAAATATTCTCTGAATGGGTCCAGAGTTTCATGTTGCTTTTCCAATGTGTAGGTGGACCGAAATGATCTGCGTTCCATACCACTCAAGCCTTTTCCAAAGTAATTTGTAATCCGCGTCTTCAGTACCTTGCTCCGTACACACCAGCTAGCCAAATTGAAGTCCCACTCAGAAAAAATAGGGCCCATGGATGATAGAGCATGGCCTGGTTAATCTCCTCATATCCAGCAACATCGCCGATTGGTCTGCCAGCATCGATGATCGTTTGTGGACTACATCGGATCGACTTATCAGTTTGTCGGGAAACATCCTCTGAGTCCGAATCATGCTCTATATCACTGCCCATTTCCAGTTCCCTTCCCCAATTATAACCTGAAATTGCTATGTCAGACTCATAGTCAGAATTTCCCCTGCCCTCTTCAAATTCATGTGCTTCACTAGTGACGCGTTGGTTGGTAGACTCTTTCATCCTGTATAACCGATGTCCACGCGGATGAAGTTCCTAGCCCAGAGTCCACTATCTCACGGTGGAAAAGCATAATATCAGGATGTATCGTCCGAACCTGTTTTTCATACGCAGAAGGGTGCTGATAACGCTGGCAACAATAGGGGTACTTCGTGGTCATCCTCCTCGTGTTTGCCATTTCTGTTCTGTTTCTTTTTCAGGATACTAGTATCTGGTAGTGTATTGGCTAGGGGCTCGGATGAATATCATCTTAAAAGCTGATGTCCGATGGCTTTCAAACTTGAATAAAAACACAGCAGAGTCCTGGTGGTTGTCGAGAGGAACAAGTAGTTGTTGTTTAAGCTTTCCAAGTTAGGTCTTCAGGTCTCTTGGCGAACCCCTGCGGCTCTTCTCCAGCTGAAAAGTCTATTTCAAGCTTACATAAACTTCAAGAAGCACTCTCATATTCGTTCTAAACTCTTCCATGTTTGTACAGCGTACAAGTTTTTACCAGATGAAAGCCGTCTGCGGCCTATATAAACAATGCCTTTCCTCCATCCTTCCTTACCTCTCTCCATCACTTCTCATTAAGCACAAACTGACCTGAACTCTTCTCCCCTGCTTTTCCCATTCACTTTCCGCCGGCCAGCCCCTAGCACCAGTTCTCACTCAAGTGTACTGAGAAATGTATTCATCCGTGTAGTATAAACTCTATTCATTCTCTATCTATTTTGACAAAATAGCTAACCTGAATAATCCTATATCAGCAAAACATTACCGTGTGTCAGATGCGGCAATGTTGCATCAGGATACAAGGTATGGAGAGTTTGCACCCCTGACACTAGGGACACCCTGAGGGATAGTGCGATACTCGCTTGTGCCAGGATACTTGCTTGCACCAGCTGCATCAGGCGACACGGTTGCCATCCTCAATTATCTCTGAACGCTAGTCGCTACACAACCTTACCTCCTGTGTATCCGGATACTGCCCACAACACCATCTCATCTCCTGACTTACTACTCACTCACTCAATATCCACAGTAGCCTATAGGTTTGCTCTCATCTCGCATACCTGGAAAGGGGGTAGCCTTGGCAATGATAATTGAGTTAGTGTAGGCGCTAGGTGAGATTGCCACTACTCCACTCTTAATTTTAATTTTACACCCCTAAAGATACTCTCTAGTTCTATTATCAGAATATGATCTTTCTGAGAGTGAAAATGCCAGCTCACTCCAGTCTGAAAGCGAGTGATATGTATAGCAGTCTCTAATTTGTTGTGGTTTCTTGGCCCTTAGCCTTGGACGCGACGCTATGTGACTCCACACTTTGCTCTCCTCACACGGCCTCCTCCTGGCCTTCACAGAAGAATCCTCCCCAACGATAATACCTATCCTGAATCAGACACCTGCATCATGCTGGGCTCAACGCCAGCTACACACTCATATAGGATTCATCCCTACCTGACTATTATTCATGAAGTTACAGTGCTGGCGATTTCAGATTTCGAAGGCTTATTGCTCCACAACCCCTGGACAGATTTGATTCTGTTTGCTGGAGGTTGTTGGGCTTCATGTCAGCGACACGGCGGTATAATGTACATCCATGTGGCATCAAAGCTCAGGAAATCGCTGTCTTCTGTTGATGGGGGTATTAGGAATCTAGCAAAATTTCACTCGATGGCAGATTACTCCACAACCGCAGGAGAGATCTTGATTCTGTATTCTGGAGATTGTTGGGCTCAACGCCAGCTACACGCCAGTATAAGGTACGTCTGTGTCGCATTAAAACTCAGGAAGTGACTCTCTGCTGTAGAAGGGTCAAGCTTGCGGACCTTTACTCGATGGCAGATTACTCCACAACAGCTCGACAGATCTTGATTCTGTTTTCTGGAGATTGTTGGGCTCGACGCCAGCTACACTCCTGTATAAGGTACGTCTGTGTCGCATTAAAACTCAGGAAGTGGTTCTCTGCTGTGGAAGGGTCAAGCTGGCGGAATTTTACTTGATGGTAGATTACTCCAAAGCGGCTTGACGGATTTCAATTCTGTTTCCTGGAGGGTGTTGGGCTCAATGCCGGCTACAAGCCGGTATAAGGTACGTCTGTGTCGCATTAAGACTCATGAAGTGATTCTCTACTGTGGAAGTGTCTATCTGGCGGAATTTTACTCGATGGCAGATCACTCCACAACCACTGGACAGATTTCCATTCTGTTTTCTGGAGATTGTTGGGCTTGACGCCAGCTACACACCGGTATAAGGCTTATCCCTACGCGGTAAATATTCATGATGTAACTGATCCAACCAGTCACCTGGGAGTGCCAGAGCCCCTGAGAGCCTGAACTAGAGACAGATGGCACATGTATTTAGTTCACTTAGCTAGACTAGTAGAATTAGAAAGATCATAGAAGACTACTTACAGAGACCTTTTTACTGTGCCTGTACTGTGATCTAGGTCAGGAGTGGGTAAAGGGGGTACCCTTAACTCTATCTCCTGAAGATGTAGTGTTGTGCCAGGTACGTTCAGGAATATTAAGTGTTGCGCCAGGTGTGTTCAGGAAGATTAAGTGTTGTGCCAGGTCCATTGTACAAGATTATGTGTTGCGCCAGGTGCCCTCTGAGTTAGGAAACAGTAGTGGTTGCGTACTGATTCGCGATTGACTTTATGTGCACTAGGTGCGTCAGACTCATAGGGCGCTCCAGGCGCTAAGCATTATTTTCTCTGAGGTAGCCCCTCTATTCAGTCCGTGAAAGATTCATCTGACCCCCGACATATCCCTGCACTCCCTCACTCTCTCATAGATATGTAGCATCTAGAGTCTATCCTTATCCTTTGTTCTTTGTCACGCAGAATTTTGTTCTCAAACTCGCCACTGCAGAAATAATCCACAAGGCAAAGGCTGCGATGAACACTCTCTGCCATCATGCCCGGATCAAAGAGCAGACTTACTCGCCCTAGAATCAAGTGCCATGAAGGCGACGGGGACATTGCCTGATGCAAACACATCTGCCGCTTCCCAGACCCTAGTACTACAAGTCCTGAGTACAAATCTTGGCGGGATCCCATCAGCTGGAGGATGGAGCAGACTCACATCCGGGGCTGGAAACTAGCCATCCCTGATAATTGTACGGTGATCCAAGCATATGCCCTAACCGTCGAACCCCTGGCCAACAATAGTAGAGCTACCCTCTGGCAGCAAAACTCAAATCCCGGCCTGCGTTTCAATGTATGTCTTAATTTTCTGCAAAGAGATATAGCGAGAAAGCGTTCAAAATCTTTGAGTGGCTTGGGTCTCGCCATTCCTCAGGCTGTACCCGGTGGTCTCGCCGTGGCCACAAATGATCGTAAGGGCTGTTCTTGGTTGTCGGTATTAATCTCCATGTCAATTTACTAATAAGATATCCTAGGTTTTGTCGGCCCCCATAGTATCCGCTTCTAGATAGACCGGCAATCTACATCTCGCAGAAACAACCCACTCCCCCGCAGGCTGGAGCATGTCCAATGGAACACACCTCTGGTCATGGTCTAGGTGGAGATGACCGAATCTACTCTCAAGAGCTTGCATACAGCCCTCGATAGCTGTTTCGCCCCCTGTATTGGCTATCGTCACCTGATTGGCGCCACCAGATATGGCAGCCTTTTGTTACTTGTCTTCCCAAATGACCCCCAGCCACTATCTGAAATGCTAGTGCTACATCATGATACCCAGATCCGTATGTGGTGGGGACAATGTCTGCCATCTGAACCAATAGACATGCTTGTTCAAGGCATCGCCTCAATGATCAAGAGCCCGGTACCCCGCCCCCTTTGGCATATGGGTATACAGACCTCCATCTTAGGCATATCCCTGCCATTTGCGCCAGGGAGGACGAGCTGAGATCGGACCAGAAGGCTTCGCTGGAGTCTGACAGTGCTGATGACAATGATGGCCAGCCAGAATCCTCTACCACAGTGGCAAGGCTGGGGGTGTACTATGTGACGATATCAACCTCGATAGCAAAGCAGGGGCCACACCGCCTAGCGAAATCAACCTCTATAGCAAAGCAGGGGCCGTGCTGTGTAACGACACCAACGTCACCTTGGGCGAAGGCAGTATATACCAGGCGAAACTGAGGTGGGTAGACAGAGCAGAGGACTCTGCACCGGGATTTTGCAAAAAATCTTGATCCGTAATCCATCTGTAGATCAGAAGCCTGACTCAGAGGTGATACCACGTGTTGCTCCAGGTATTCCTCATTCTGCCCCACTACCTGAAGGTCGTGTCCTGAGGTCCGGCAGACAAATACCGTGTCTTGGGAAGTACCAGGCTGACAGAAAAAATGGACTTGTTAGGGCACCGGTCTATTACGCGAGCATGCGCAATTGGGTGGCTATAACCGACGATGAGGACTCTGAGCCCCTAGCGGACACTCACGAACTGCCAAGAAAGATAGTTCGCCTGAATAAAATACCACGCACAGGCCGCAACACAAATCTGATGCCAGTAATCCAGCTCTGGCATTAGTGTAAGAAGCCATTTATGATGCTAGTTCCCCGGTTACCCCCCCACCGTCTGTGGGTACTTCCCAAGGTTCCGCTGAAGATATTGTGATACAGTTTGGACAGTCGGCTGCACGCCTCCTGACGGATGCTTGAGGAGTGGAGACTGCCAACCCCACTCTCTCTTCTAGCCTCCTCCAAGATACCACCAAGGACATCGTTTGTGATTTAAGATGTTCCGCTAAGCACCTCCTGATGGTTCCTTCATGAAGTCTGGCTGCCTTGCCTGAGACTCAGGCGGAATCAAGTATTGCCTGGTAGGTTGCAAGTGCAGTTGTTTAAGTCAAGTTCTTCTACATTCGAACCAAATACTCTCATGGGGAAGCTGTTCTCATTGGCAACTTATCTGATCTAGCTGGCAATCCCAGTCCGTACCTTCACAATATGTCTAACTCTTATGAGTGTGGTGGCAGACCCAAATCGCCAATGCAGACCTGATCTGGGTGGCCTGGGCCCAGTCCAAAGTGTCGGAGCACACACTAGCTGTTTTCCTTTTTCTTTTTCCTGTTCCTTTTTTCTTTTCCTTTTCCTTTCGGCGGCCTGTCATTTTGAATGGGCTTTTATACAGTACACTATCTTGATTTCTTTTTTTCAGTGTTCTATATTGTTTTTTGGTGCTCATTCCTGTCTTTCATC
The DNA here is from genome assembly GCA_003521225.1 of Tuber microsphaerosporum. Taxonomy (NCBI): domain Eukaryota; kingdom Fungi; phylum Ascomycota; class Pezizomycetes; order Pezizales; family Tuberaceae; genus Tuber; species Tuber microsphaerosporum. Next base: position 21,084 of record QOVD01000127.1, on the reverse strand, counting down.
ATTCTGCCTACTCCAGACAGCCATTTTTTGTCTGCCCTGATGCCAAAAGTCCTGGTGGCCTTTCTCTCACTTGTCATACTTTATTCATTGTTGTCCTTCATCCCTTCCCTTGCTCCTTTACGGTCTTTCATCTGAAATAACTCTTTTTGTCTGCACACTATGTCCGCGCTTCTAACATACTGTGCACTTACCTTTACCCTAAACCCTCCTGGATTAGTGTTTTTGGCCCGAACCCATATTCCTGCCCCATCTGATATAGTTCGCTTGGCAAATTTACTTGAATTAGACTTAATCCCTGTATGATTATAGTAATGTTTAATTAGCCCTATGAGCGGTTTCTCCAAGCCTACTCTGCCGCTTCTCTTTAGCAGCAAATGGTGAGGAATTCAGTTGATCTTCAATATACCTGTCTATAAGACGTCATAAACTGCGTGACAGGTTATGACCATGCCGGCCCCTTAAGAACGCGACCCAGCCTTTGCTGTCGGCACCAAAACGTAACTCCCCCAAACCACCTTGATTGCCCACTGGTCTGTATTTCCTGACACAATCTACATTTGCTTACAATAACCATATATTGAATTCGACAAATCCTTACAACTAATATCTCAATGCTGCAGCTATGACCTACCACCGAGATATCACAGCAAGTCCAGCAGTAAGCCCAGAGGTAGAGGGGGGTCTGCGAAGGATGTATCTGGGAAACGAATTCCCAAGAGGGTCTAGCTCATGTGCCCTCCTCGCTCTCACAGACAAGCAGTATGCTTTCCCGGCGTAGAACTTCTGCATCGGCCCCACACTCAATTTCAGTACAGCTTCAGGTAGAACAGGCTAGTCATTACCTGCCAGGATGGCTGGGCCCGACGGAGAACAGTATGAGTTCACAGGATAGGGAATATGACAACAATAGTTCAAGTAAGGAGAGCATGAAGAACTTAATTGGATCAGACAAGGAGGATGACCTAGGGGATTATGGGGCACAGAGACCCATCTCGACAGAGTATGAGTTTGTTGAATCACAACCCTCTACACTGGCTCATTCAGCCACACCTACGGACATACGGATTGGATTGCCTGGATGGATAACACGTGCTCTCAGAGTCAGCAGGACTCATTTTACGGTTCTGGATAGCAGCTTGTCTGGAGATCCCTAGCCCGCCAGATCAAAAATTATCCCAATACTGGCAGGCTGATTTCCAGCAGCAGTACAAGATGAACAGCCTCCGAGTTCCCAGTTGACTGGAAGCCGAAAAAATATTGCTATTGGGATTAAGCTCACAATTCAGAGCAAGGCAAGGGAGCCAATATGGGATTGGGTACTTTTTGTTGATCCATTCCCGGATTCAATCACCCTGACAGACCATGTTCATCAATGCTAGAGCAATACCCAGCGTAAATTGGATTTGCTTGACTTTCCGGACGCTACCACACACTCAAGTAATCAGGCAAGTCCCCTAGAAATACTCTCCCCTTATGTAGTAAGCAGCAGTGAATACTTAATCCGACTGACCGGGTTGGGAGAGATACTGGATAAGCACAGTTCCAGCAGATCTCAGTATCTGCATTGCGCAAGAAGGTGGTGTCAGCGCTCTACAAACTTGACACCAAGGACCAGGCAGCCTGTACGCGAAGGGTTCAATATTTTCTGAAAGACGATCGCTTGAATTGTAACCCTAATGTGTTTGAGGTAACTTTTTCTGCTTTGTTTTTCCAGATGATTTCAGTCTACATTGAACCTGAAGGAGTTAACAGGATTTTCAACTTGGTTACTTGCACCTCAGATCCTAGATCTGATAGTCACACAGTTTTATAGCGGTAATAAAAGAAGAGGCAGAATAGATCTGAAGTTTCGGGAGATTATCAATGGCCCGTTCCTGTCTCTAACTACGGCCATATTATGCCATACGCTGCGCTGCTAGCAGACTGGGGTCATTACCGATAAGGTTAACTTAACACGTGCTAATTGGTAAGTTAAGCCGCTGGCATCCGGAGCCCGCTAAGGAAATCTAGTAGTAGGCTAAACAGGATGGAAATATAACAGGGGTGTTTAAACGTCAGTTGGACACATGAGAGAAGAGTAGGGGATTCCAGACTAGAATTATCAGGCGTATCAGGCAGACGTTAGAGGAAAGAAGTGCTAAGACGTGCAGCTACCCTCTAGAGAGGAACACGGAATATGCAGACAATCCGGAGTCATTCAGGCTTGAATTTGGGATGGATCCGGAAGAGACAAACTCCCAATTTATACATAGTCCATCAGCCAGTCAGGGCATACATGCTAAGGCGAACTAGCAGGCCCAGGTCTCGCCCGCCCAATCGGGTACCTTTTATAGATAGTGATAATAGAAATAATGAAGCGCTGGATTCAAAATGTAAATGAGTTCGGGATTACTAGTAGAGGATGAGGGTGTAGTGACATGAGAATGAATCTGAATGAATCAGGCTGACCCAGAGGAGAATCACTGAAAAACAAAGTTCAAGATACCCTAGGAAGACATGATATACACTTCCGGTGGCGGAGAGAGGTTTTAGGGGCCAGTAATACAATGGGGAGACTCTGGACAAAGAGCTATATTATCAAGGGATAGGTGGAAGGCACTTCACAGAAAGCGGAAAATCTGGCAGCGCCAATGAACACGTTCGGCGGAAGGTGAAACGTACCAAAGACCCTAGGCGGAATGTGAAATATACTAAAGGCATCCGGCGGATGAGGCTTAGGGATCGGAATGTGTCAGGCAGATAAGAAGTAGCTGTCACAGGATTGGGTAAGGGGAAGATAGAGGAAGCTGGATGGTGTAGGGAAGGGGAGCCGACTGCAGACGAATCCGCAACCAAAAGAGAAACAAAGGGGGGGAGCCGGATGGAGAAAGGGCAGGGTTGAGCAGGAATCCAAACCAATCGGGAAGAAGTAGGGTGCCAGGCAGCGGGCGCCTGGGGCCTAGTGAAGGGGAGGAAACTGCGGACAAATGCGCAGTAAGTAGAGAAAATATGGGAGAGGAGCCAGATAGAGAAAGGCCGGGGGTGATCAGGAATCCAAAGGTATCGGGTTGGTGTAGGGAGCCAGGGAGTGGGCGTCTGGGGCGTCAGGAAGGGCAGTGGAGTGCCAATGAATCTGCAGCAAAAGAGAAACAAAAGGGGTGGGAGCCAGATGGAGAAAGGCCAAGGGTGAGTGGGATCGGGGAGATGTAAAGGGTAAAAGGAAGATGTAGGGCACAAGGCAACGGGTGTCTGAGGGCATCTGGCGCATTCTGATAAGGGAGGTTTGCGTCTGGTGTGGGCTGAAGGGAAGAGTCTGCATCCGGACGAAATGAGTGTGGGACGGCCCATCCAGAATGTCGATATGCGTTGGCAGCGCCTGGTGCATCGGAGGCAACAGGCACACCAGGCGCAAAGCATACTATTTGCTGATAATGGGGGCATATCTGCGGGGAAGCCCATGGCAGTGGCCAGGATGAAGTTTGCAAGTTCCTTGAGCAGGGAGTGCTATCCCCACAGCGGGGAAGACGGATCCAGCGACAGGTGGCTCAGGAAGAAGAGGGACATGGCTTCACCTCTGTCAAGGCTGGACTCGATAGGGTGATGGAGGGTCTCAGTATCCGAGCTGCAGCGTTGGCATGAAGTAGGCTGGTTATGGTTGAACCAGGACAGGTGGCCTGCAAGATCACTCTTACCAGCTCACATCTGATGCAATCTTCTAGTGAGAAAACAAGTGAGGCCCATCAAAGGGTTCAAGGGGATAGGGAGAGGGGATAGGGGTAGAAAGGCGGTGGGAGAAGCCCTGGGACCCAGTTGTCAATCAGGTACTGTCGGAGTAGTATCATCATGCGCCTGTATGTCTTAGCCATGAGGGGGACATCCGGGAGGATTCTCGAGCTCAGATCAAGCTCGGGCCAGATGGTGGGGAAGAAGGGAGATTGATCAAGCGCAATGTAGGCGGGATGAATGATGTTGTCCAAGGGAAGGTGTCCGCGACACCGAGCACGTGGTGTGGACCAGAGAAGGGGCATGTAGTTAGCCCCTAGGCTCAAGGCGAATTTCCTGGCGGAGTCTGGAGCTCTCCAGTCGTCTAGTCCTGGGTGGGTGGGGTTTAGCCTTGCAGCAGCAGGGTTTGCAGAGGGAGGAAGGCACGAAAGTCTGAGGCCCGCCAGATGGCATTGGTGGGTCGCAAGGAGGGCAATGGGGGGGAGCAGGACTCATTAGCGAGAATGCCTGTTAGGGTGGAGGAGAAACAGGAGTTGACCCATCTCTGAACCCGGCGCCTGGAGACCTCCATCTTGTAAGTCATCGTAGCATTGGGCACGAAGAGGTCAGCCCTATAAAGCAGGATTGGCCTGATAGCCGCCATTGCTGGCCGGTGGCTGAGAAGTGGTGGATCCCCTTACCAGGGGACCCGAGGGAGCGTAATGTGGTGAAAGCCCAATTGGCTAGGGCAAGTCTCTTTGTGAAGTGAGAGAAAGTGGATAGAAAGGAGGTGGACCAGTATCCCAGCCACCTGAGTGAGAGCACAGGGTAGAAGGTATGACCACCCACTTGGATGGGGGCGGCAAAGGGGGGGCGATGTTGCAGGGGAGTGCGCTAGTGGAGAAGTTCAGTTTTAGGGACTGTGAAGGGGATGCCCAGGACGAGTCCTTTCCTGGCCAGCTGGTTGTAGTAGCTCTTTAGGAGGGATACATTTTCTTCATATGAGTACAAAGAGACTGTTACTGCAAAGTGGTTTACCTACCAGAAGGTGAGCCCCCGAGGGATGGATAGGTGTAGGGAGGAGATGTAAATAACAAAAAGCAGGGGTGGGAGAGGCAACCCTAGGAGGTTCTCCACAGAGAGAGGGAAAGGGATCCGAGGGGAGCCTTGAAAAAGAAATCGGCAGGTATGGTCTGTGAGAAAAGACCTTACCTCCTTGTACAGGAAATGAGGGACCCCAAGGGTCTTCAGATGCGCGGTGAGGGTGGCAGCCTCGACATTATCAAAGCTGCCTTTGATGTCCAGAAACAGTGTGGAAACATTATAATTCCGATCGGCTTGAAGAGCGTAAACCTCGTGGGCGAGGGGAGCCGCAGCGTCAAAGGTGGAGATGCCAGTTAGGGATCCTCACTGGTCCTACAAACTACTCATCCATTTTCTTTTTTTGTTTTTTTCTTTTTGTTTTTTTATCTCATATATTCGTTGTTTTAAGATACAAGAAATGACATGCATCGTCAGATATGGCCAAAACAAAACCCAGAAACAACAAAAACCAAAACCAAAACTAAAAAAACAAACCTATTCCTCCATAATGCCCAAACTTTTGTGCAATCAATAAAAATAACAAAATCAAAGTACTATCGGTAAGAAATATAACCGGCACCATACCGGCAAAACGCGCGCAGCCGGAACACTCTCTGGTCCAGTTACGGCGCAATGGGGGCATTGCAGATCATTAGGGCTCTAGTCCTAGCGTCTGAGATCCGCTCCAGGAGGTGGGCCGCTGGAAAATGGCGCGGTGGGCGAAGGCCGCCTGTAGGGATCCAGGGGGTTGCAGTCAGTGGAACTGGGGGTGGCGGAACCCGGTAGGGCGGCATGTCTGGAGGGAATCCTGTGGCAGTCGCCAAAATGAAGTTTGAGAGTCACTTTAGGAGCGAGGGAGACCACTATAAAGGGGAGGACAAATCCAGCGAGAGTCCCCTTGGAAGGTAAAGGGATCTTGCGTCTTCTCTTCCAGAGCAGGACTCAACAGCATGGTGTAGGGTCTCAACGTCAGAGCCACACCGGGGGTCGGTGGTCAGCTGGTTGCGATTGAACCAGGGTGGGTGGCCTGCAAGGTAGCTCTTGCCGGCCCTCATCTGGTGCAACCTTCCAGCAGGGAAGTGTGGGAGGCACATAAAGAGATGACGAGACAGCGAGAGAGGGAGCAGGTAGTAAAGTGGGGGTGGAAAGTCCTGTATCCAAACGTCCATCAGGCATCGTCTAAGTATAACCTTCATGCGCCGGTAAGCCTTGGGCATGAGTAAAGGGTCCTGGATAACCCTGTTGGAGCGCCCTAGCTCGGGCTTGATGGTGGGAAAGAATGGAGGCCACTCAAGTGCGCTCTACATAGCGTGAACGATGCTGTCCAGGGGGAGGTGTTTGCGGTACCTGGTTGGTGGCGTGGACCATATGAGGGGTAGGTAGTTGGCCTCAAGCCTTGAGGCAAATTTCCTAGCGGAGTCTGGGGTTCTCCAGTCGTCCAAGCCAGGGTGGGAAGGGTGTAGCCTTGCGGCTGCTGGATGGCCGTTGGGAGGGAGGCAGGAGAGTCTGAGGCCGGCTAAGTGTCGTTGGTGTGTCCCGAGGAGTGGGATGGGAGAAACGCACGCCTCGTGAGTGAGGATACCTGTAGGCGTAGACGAGAAGCAGGAGGTGACCCATCTCTGCACCCATCGCCAGAAGACCTCCATCTTGTCATTCATTGTGCCATTGGGGACAAAGAGTTCGGCCCTGTAAAGCAGAAGAGGCTTGACCACCGCCATTGCTAGGCGGTGGCTTTGGAATGGGGGTATCCCTTACCCGGGTGATCCTAGGGAGTGGATGACTGCAAAGGCTCCCTGAGCGAGGGTAAGACATTTTGTGAAGTGTGGGGAGGTGGACAGTGAGGGGGTGTACCAGTATCCTAGCTATCTGAGCAATTGGGCAGGCTTGAAAGTAGTGCCGGCTAGTTGTATGGGGGCGTTGAAGGAGGGTGTGCCAGTGAAGTAGTTCGGTCTTGGGGACAGAAAAGGGGACGCCAAGCGCGAGGCCTTTCCTGACCAGTTGGTTGTAGTAGCGTTTCAGCTGGGAGATGTTTTCTTTGTAGGAGTTTGACGAGACAATGAGGACAAAGTCGTCGACATATGACAGGATAAGACCCCTGGGAATGACTAGGTGGAGGGAAGATACGTAAATAAGAAACAAAAGGGGCGAGAGAGGAGAGCCTTGAGAGATTCCGACCGAGATAGGGAGGGAGGTGTTGGGGGAGCCTTGAAAGAAGAGGGGACAGGTGCGGTCAGTGAGGAAAGATCTCACCCAATGAGAGAGATATTGGGGGACTCCTAGGTCCTCCAGGCAAGCGGTGAGGGTGACGGCATCAACGTTCTCGAAGCCTTCCCTGATGTCTAGAAAAAGGGTAGAGATCTTTTAATTACGGTTAGCATGGAGTACGTGGACCTGATTGGCGAGGGGTGCCGCGGCGTCGAAGGTGGAGATACCAAAAAGTGAAGCGCATTGGTCTTAATAGGTGAGGTCCAGAGAGCGGGAGAGTCCGGCCAGCGTAGATCAAACGATACTTTCTAGGATCTTAGAGAATATCTTGAGGAGGACGATAACCGTGAAGCAGGCAAGCGAGTCATAGGATGGCTTGCCAGGTTTGCTCAGGATGACGCAATCCGCTTCCTTAAGGGACAGGGGTAGGTGGCCATGAGCAAGCAGGGAGACAAAATGAGCGGGATAAGATGGGCATGCTTAGAGTGGACTTTCTTCCATACCGAATAAGGGATAGTGTCTGGGCCCAGGCTGAGGTGGGCAAGAAGGCCGTAAGGGCATTGGAGACCTCCTTAGTGGTGATCGGGAGGGCAGTGGGGTCAATGGAGGCAAACTGGGGCGAGCCGAGGGGTGCTCGGGGGGGCAAGAAGTGGGAGAGCAGAGCATTGTTGATATCTGAGAGCTTATGGGCATCCGGGAAGGAGGGATATCTGTAGGGAGGGGTTCCAGATAAGGCCATCCTGGCCTGCCAAATGGAGCGAGCGTCAGCAGTGGAAAGGAAAGTATCCCCGTGCTTCTTCTTTGCCATCTGTATAGCCTTGAAATAGGCAGACCAGACGGCCCTTGCTTCAGCACCGGGGACCCTATCCCCTGTGGGCCGAGCCCTCCTGGCCAGCCTGGCAGCGCAGTAGTATACCTTCCTGAGCGAGGACAGGAGTGGGGTCCACCAGGGCTTGGCCCAGGTCGATGGTCTAGCAAAAGGGACATTGGAGGTGAGAGCAGCTTGAACTCAGCCGAAGTGGTGGGAGAACCACTCATCGAGCTGGTCAGTGGAGAGGAAGGAGACAGGGGGTAGAACTTCACTAACTACTCTGCCACTTTTTTTTTATTTTTTTATTTTTTTTATTTCATATATTCGTTGTTTTAAGGTACAAACTAACTACTCCGTCATTTTTGTTTTGTTTTGTTTTTTCTTTTTATATCATTTATTCGTTGTTAAGGTACAAGAACTCACATACAGCATAACCTATAACGTAAACAAAACCTTAATTCCAAATCACTCTCGCCAGACCAAGGAAAAAACCATCACCCCAAAATCTTCTGGTATGGGTCCAACCACACATCTCGCACATAAAACAAATCCCCCCTACCAAAAGAAACCCGAATGCCTCCGCCAGCCGAGCCCCGCAGGATGATAAGGAAAATCCATCAAACATGAAAGCAGGACGCAACAGGAAAGCCTTCTCCGTAAACTGCAACCAAGTAAAACACCCCAATGGGGCAAAGAAAGGAAAGCCACTATGAATTGAGAAACCCAACCTATACCTCAGTAAAAGGTCTGAGGATGCTACTGCCGCGTAAAAACGGAGTTGCTCAATATTACAACTCTAAGCCCGAGGGGTTGGACAAACCATCAAGGAGGCAGTGCAATACCATTATGACATGGAACCAAGGCGGCGGCCGTGGTTGAGCAGTGGGGGGGAGCGAAAGGAGCCACCTGGTAGTGCAGTACCAGCTAAGGAGAGAAGGGTAGCTGTGACAGAGCAACTGGACGAAACCGGGAGAGGAGGAAGAGGGGTAGCCAACACGCTAGAAACAGGAGACTAGCAGGCCATAGCCGAGCGTTTTCCGAAGTCGAAACGAGAGACGAGACCGAGATGTTACTAACCGAAGTGTTCCCCATCAAGGAGACAAGCTCGCGAGACGAAGAGGTACTCCAGTAGGGAGTCCAGAAACCGCAGCACCGACAGTAAACGTAGAAGGAAGGGTTGCCAACCATGCAAGCGCTAAGCGAGGACAGCGAAGCGAAGGCGGGAAAGGAGAGGAAAGCGACCGTGAACCCCCTAAACAAAGACTGCCCAAGAGCAATGCCATCAGAAGGGGAACAGAGGGGAGAGGTTGGTTGTAGCGTCACCCTCCTAGGCAACTAGGCCATTAGAAGAGGGCAGAGGGGTGTGGATTGAGTGGACGATGAATTCTCATGGTGTTGAGATTTCAATCGCCGGAAGTGTAGGAGAGATGGTTCGTGACTAACTACTCGGTCACTTTTATTATATTTTTGTTTTTTTTTTTATCTCAGTTTATTTCGTGCTTAAGGCGACGGACCTACATAAAGCTTATGGCTAAGGCAGGAACAAACCTCCAACTACTATCCATCCCGCGCGTCTAATGCTAAAACCCTCTGAATCTGCTCGGCCGCGTCCCGCTTCGGCTAAGATACAACAGCCCGGTACTATGGGTAGAAACTACAAAGGAAACAACAGGCCAGAATACAACGAACCAAATAACCTCCACAGAAGTGCAGCCCAACAAGAGAAAACCCCAACAACAGTGAGAAAGCTGTATACCAACCAAAGACAACTTCAAACCCAGCTAGAAAGTGACCCCCAATACCAACCCGTAGGATATACCACCGGACCTGAGAATACACTAGAGGTAGATTTACCCAGACCATATAGGCCAGCAACAGGAGCTGAAGGACACCCAGCGGGAGATCCATACAGCAAGACCAGCGTGGCTAAGACATGTGGCGTAAGGAAAGTGCCCTAGGAGCCAACCGGAAAACCAGACCTGGAGAGGTGCTTACCCTGAGGGGCATACGCGGTAGGTATGAACCCCATACAACCGACCAATTTCACCGCCAGGCACTCAGCAATGACAGATGCGCAGGACAGCCGACCAGAAGGGAAAGGGACCCGGAAGAGGTGAAGGGCAAGGCCCAACAAAGGAGGGTACCTGAGGGGATCAATGCCAAGGGGGCCGAGAGGGGCCACCTTGTACTAAGTGTACCAGCCAAGGAGTGGAGTGTAGCTGTAACTGCGCAACTGGACGAGACCGGGAGGGGAGTGGAGGCTTAAGGCCAAGCAGGAGGGGAGCGGAGGGGTAGACCCAATCGAGAAGTGTGAAACCGACCGACCGAAGCGAGATCACAGTATTTCAACGATACAGACCGTACCAAAAAGAGTTCCCAGGAGATAGTGCAATCCCACGGAGCAGAGCCACCGGGGCCACTACTTCACCGATAGCCCGAAACTGCAGAATGCCATTGATGAGAAAGGGGATGCCGACCGTTTGTAAACGCAAAGCGAGAGCAGCAAAGCGAGTTCAGGGAAAGGAGTAGAGAGTGACCTTGAACCCCTTAGACAAAGACTGCCCGTGAGTAATGCCATCAGGAGGGGAACAGAGGGGAGAGGGGGGAGGTAGCGTCACCCTCCTAGGCATCTAGGCCATCAGAAGCGGGGAGAGGGAAAAGGATGGTTGACGATGATTTCACATGGGGTTGAGATTTCAATCACTGGAGGTGTAGAGGAGAGGGTTCGTGACTAACTACTCGGCCTTTTTTATTTTTACTTTTATTTTATATCAGGTGCTTTGATTTTCAACTACAAGGCTCAAAGACTACGTGCAGCGCTAGCTATGGTAAAGAAAAGCCCCAACCCCACCGAGAACACTGGAAAAAGCCATCGCCCCAAGTTCCTATGGTCCGGGACCAACCGCACAATCTCGCCCTCAAGAAATACAAATATACTCCTCAAAGACAAGCAGGAGAAAACAGGAAAACCAGCAACCGGCACAGCTCCCACCGACGCCAAACGTTCCGCCAGCCAAAACAAAAGAAACCAAATTAATATCCCAGTAGCAAACGTAGAGAAAACCATAGGCGTTGATAGCCGACGGGGTCCGCAAATGGTCAGAGTGATGGCCGAGCAGAAGATTACATCCGAGCCTGAGGAACGAAACCTCTCACTGAGTCACTGCAGTACGACTAGTGACCGAAACCGAGGGGTGCTCCCGTGAGCTGCAAAGGGCGCGAGGTGGATGGACGGCCGACTCGGTGGAAAGCCGATCGTAGAAAAGAGTGATAGCTGTAACAGAGCCACTGGACGAAGACCGGAGGAGGAAGAATGGAGGGGTAGCCAACTAGCTAGAAACAGCCAACAAACAGGCCATAGCGGAACGATTTTTGAACACAACGCGAGAGGCGGGAACCGAGATACTACTGACCGAAGCATTCTGTATCAAGGGTCGAGCTCGCGAGACGAAAAGGTACTTTCACCAGAGTCCGGACACAGAAATGCCGACGGTAAACATAGAATGAGGGGTTGCCGACCGTGTGTTGTCACTAGGCGAGGCGAAACAGCAACGGGAAGAGGATGAAGAATGAGACGGAGGACCCCACAACGGCCACTAGAAACACGCTTGCTCAGGGCGAGATCATGATAAGGACCGAGGGGGTGGGTAGAGAGCCGTCCAAGGCCTAGCAGGCTAATAATGGAACGGGCTTTGGTGGATGGAGTTGACGATAATATTTCATGGTGTTGAAATTTGAATCGCTGGAGGTGGAGAGGAGATCGTTCGTGAGAGGAGATCGTTCGTGGACTAACTACTGGGCCATTTTTTGTTTTTTTGTTTTTTTTATATCATATATTCGTTGTTTTAAGGTACAAGAAATAGCATGCATCATCAGATATGGCCAAAACAAAACCTAGCAACATGTAAACAAAAACAAAATTGAAGCAAAACCCAAAACAAAAACAAGTCCTCCAAACGCAACGAACCCAGTCGCAATGGAAACATTTTAACAAAAACAACGTATAACCGATAAAATCCAATTTTAACAAGCACGGAAAAACATACATGAAAAAAGGAATCTAAAAAGTCATAAGTTTCATGAAGCTAAGGAGCAACCAGGGCATTACAAATCAATAAGGCCCTGGCACGTGTGTCTGTGATGCCCTCATGGAGGTTGCTGTATGGGAATAATCTTGGCCTCGGGCCCCTGTCTAGGGGCGCTGGCGGGTTGACGGATGGAACTACCGGTGGGGGTGGAACGACATAAGTGGGCATATCCTGTGGGAAGCCCGTGGCTGGGGAAAGTATATATCCGGAGAGGCCTTTCAGTAGAGATGTGGAGTCCCACAGGGGGGACGGGGAGTCTAGCGACAGATCCCTGGGGAGGAAAAGGGAGCGCGCTTCCGATCTCGAAGGGCAGGACAAGATGGCGTGTTGAAAATCTTCCACACCACTTTCGCAGTGTGGGTAGAGAGTTGGGTTGTCGCGATTAAACCAGGAGGGATGCCCGGCGAGGTAGCACTTTCCGGACCACATCTGATGGATCCTGCCAGCTACGAAGCGAGTGAGGCCTTGGAGCGGGTGGGGTGACAGAGAGGGGGAAAACCTGTAGTAGAGCGGGGGAGAATAGTCCACTTTTCAGCGGGTGAGGAGGGTTTGTCTGAGGAGGAGTTTAAGGCGTTTGTTCACCTTAGCCATAAGAAGAGGGTCTGGGAGGAGGGTAGGCAGGTGCATGAGGTCGGTCCTGACTAGTGGAAAGAAAGCAGGTCGGTCGAGGGCTGTGTACGCGTCGTGCACGATCGCGTCGTGGAGCAGGTGCCTCCTGCACCGTGACGGGGGGTAGCCCAGTTCAGGGGGAGATAGTTCGGTTGTAACCTGGTGGCAAACTGCCTTGGGGAGATGGGAGACCTCCAGTCGTCCAAACCTGGGAAGGAGGGGTGCAATCTGGCGGTTACCGGATTAGCAGAAGGGGGGAGGCAGGAGACCCGAAGGCCTGCCAGGCAGCGCTGGTGGGCGGCTAGGAGGGCAACTGGGGGAAGGCAGGATTCGAACGACAGGATGCCCCTGGGGATGGAAGAGAAGCAGGAGGTTGATCACCTCTGGACTCTTCTCCAGAACACCGCCATCTTGTCTGCCATTTTCACACTTGGGACAAAGAGATCGACTCCATAGAGGAGGACTGGACGGACTACCGCCATGGCCAGGCGGTGAGACAGGAAGGGGGGGTTGCCTTTTGCCGGCGAGCCCAGAGAGCGAATTACAGCGAAGGCACCCTTGGCCAGAGCCAGCCTTTTGTTGAAGTGAGGAGAGGTGGAGAGTGAGGGGGTGAACCAGTACCCAAGCCACCTGAGGGAAGCGGCGGGTCAAAAGGTACTTCCTTCGAGAATAATCGCGGTGGTAGAAGGGGAGCCCCTTTGCAATTGGGTATGCCAGTGGATGAGTTCCGTTTTTGGGACTGAGAAGGGGACGCCTAGCTTCGAACCAATGACGTCAAGTGTCCGGTAGTGGCCAGCCAGGAGGGAGACGTTCTTTTCATAAGAGATGGAGGAGACTGTGATGGCAAAGTCATCAACATAGGAGAGGACAAGCCCACGGGGAATGGCGAGGTGTATAGAGGAGACATAGATTACGAACAGCAGGGGCGAGAGGGGGGAGCCTTGGGGAGTGCCTACCGATACTGGGAGGCAGGTCCTTAGCGAGCCTTGGAAAAGGAGGCGGCAGCGGCGGCCGTGTTAAAAGGAGGAGACCCACTTTACAAGGTAACTAACTAACTAACTACTCGGCCATTTTCTTTTACTTTCTTTTTTTTCTTTTTACTTTTTTTTATTTTTTATATCAACTTGCATTTGTTTACAACTACCGGGCACAAAACAGGCATGCATCTTCAGATATGGCCAAGAAAACACCCCGATCCAACCTGGCGCCAGTGGAAAAAGCCATCATCCCAAGACCCTCTGGTATGGGCCCAACCGCACGATCTTGCAGACAAGAGAGAATAACAACATTGGCTGGCCGAAGCGGACAACAAAGTAAATCCCCAAAACCCTACATGCAGGAAACAACAGGAAAACCAGTTGCCATAAACTCCTACCCCCTGACAATAAGAATGCTGCATAAGCATCAAAACATGGAGCGAAAGGTGTAACCAATACAAACGAAAGGAAACACAAACAAGCGAAACCCATAAGAAGAAAACCCAAACACAACATAGAGTAAACACTACACCCAAATATCGGAAGGGGGCCGGCTATCACCTATTATAATACAGGAGCAATCATAACACGCAAGAGACCAGTAGAACAATTATATCGTCCAAGGCTTTAAAGTCGTTCAAGGAGGCGGTGCAATACCATGAACCGTCGTAACCGAGGAATGCAACCATGGGCAGCCGCGGGGGGCGAGTGGAGCCACAAGGCATAAAGGATGCCAGCCGAAAGCATGATCCAAGCCGACCGTGTAAGTGAAGGCGAGGAAGGGACAAGGGGGTGGCTGTAACCGGGCCATGGGACAAGACGATAGGACGAGGGGAGGGGGTGGAAGGCAAACAACTCGCTAGAAACAACCGACAAACAGGCCATGGTAGAGAGATTTCAGACCAAGAGGAAAATAGCGAGTACCACGAAGTTACTAACCGAAGCTTTCCCCAGCCTGGGACAAGCCATAGAACCAAAGGTGTACTTTCACCAAGGTCCGGACACCGTAACGCCAACCGTAAACGTAAAAAGGAGTAAAGCCGGCCGGGGCGATCGCTAAGCGAGGCTTGCGACCGTGGGATGAGGAGGTGGGTGAGAAGAGACTTCAAACAACTTCTAGGACAACGCATTCTCAAGGCGAGGCCATAATAAAAGAGGAAGAAGGTAGTGTCGTCACCCTCCTGGGCAACGAGGCCATCACAGGAGAGGAGAGGGAGGGGGTGGAATTGAGGATGATATTTCATGGTGTTGAAATTTCAATCACCGGAGGTGTAGAGGAGATCGTTCGTGACAAACTACTCGGCCATTTTTTTTATTTTTTTCTTTTTTCTTTTTTATTTTGACTTTTTTTTATTTTTTTTTATATTATATATTCGTTGTTTTAAGGTACAAGAAATAGCATGCATCATCAGATATGGCCAAAACAAAACCCACAAACACAGAAACAAAACAAAATTCGAACAAAACCCAAAGCAAAAACAAATCCAGCAAACGCGACGAACCCAGTCGCAATCGAAACAATTTAACAAAAACAACGTATAACCTTTAAAATCCAATTTTTAACAAGCATGAAAACCCTTCATAAAAAACAAACCAAAAGTCACGAATTTCATGAAACTAAGGAGCAACTGGGGCATTGCAGAGCAATAAGGCCCTGGCGCGCGTGTCTGTGATGCCCTCAAGGAGGTTGCTGGAAGGGAATAACCTTGTCCTCGGGCCCCTGCCTGGGGGCGCTGGCGGGGTGACGGATGGAACTACCACTGGGGGCGGAACAACATATGGGGGCATATCTGGTGGAAAGCCCGTGGCTGTGGAGAGTATATATCCGGAGAGGCCTTGTAGCAGAGATCCGGAGTCCCAGAGGGGGGACGGGGAGTCAAGCGACAGATTCCTTGGGAGGAAAAGGGAGCGCGCTTCCGATCTCGAAGGGGAGGACAAGATAGCGTGTTGAAAATCTTCCACCCCGCCTTCGCAGTGTGGGCAGAGAGTTGGGTCATCATGCTTAAACCAGGAGGGGTGCCCGGCGAGGTAGCTCTTTCCGGACCACATCTGATGGATCCTGCCAGCTACGAAGCGAGGGTGGCCTTGGAGCGGGTGGGGCGACAGAGAGGGGGAAAACCTGTAATAGAGCAGGGGAGAATAATCCACATTCCAGCGGGTGAGGAAGGTTTGTCTGAGAAGGAGTTTAAGGCCCTTGTATGCCTTAGCCATAAGAAGAGGGTCTGGGAGGAGGGTAGGCAGGTGCATGAGGCCGGTCCTGACTAGTGGGAAGAAAGCAGGTCAGTCCAGGGCTATGTACGCGTCGTGCACGATCGCGTCGAGGGGTAGGTGTCTCCTGCACCGTGATGGGGGGGTAGCCCAGTTCAGGGGGAGATAGTTTGGTCGTAGCCTGGTAGCGAACTGTCTTGCACAGATGGGAGACCTCCAATCGTCTAAGCCTGGGAAGGAGGGGTGCAGTCTGGCAGTCGCGGGATTAGCAGAAGGGGGGAGGCAGGAGACCCGAAGGCCTGCCAGGTGGCGTTGGTGGGCCACTAGGAGGGAAACTGTGGGGAGGCAGGATTCAAAGGACAGGATGCAAGTGGGGGTGGAAGAGAAGCAGGAGGTTGACCACCTCTGGAATTTTCTCCAGAACACCTCCATCTTGTCTGCCATTTTTGCACTCGGGACAAAGAGATCGGCCCCATAGAGGAGGACCAGACGGACGACCGCCATGGCCAGGCGGTGTGAGAGGAAGGGGGGGATGCCTTTTGCCGGCGAGCCCTGAGAGCGGATTATGGCGAAGGCACCCTTAGCCAGAGCCAGCCTTGTGTTGAAATGAGGGGAGGTAGAGAGAGAGGGGGTGAACCAGTACCCCAGCCACCTGAGGGAAGTGGCAGGTGGAAAGGTACTGCCATCCAGAAAAATCGGGGCGGTCGAAGGGGAGCCCCTTTGTAACGGGGTTCGCCAGAGGATGAGTTCCGTTTTGTGACTGAGAAGGGGACGCCTAGCTTTTGGCCAATTGCGGCAAGTGTCCTGTAGTGGCCAGCCAGGAGGGAAACGTTCTTTTCGTAGGAGGGGGAGGAGACTGTGATGGCAAAGTCATCCACATAGGAGAGGACAAGCCCACGGAGAATGGCGAGGTGCATATAGGAGACGTAGATCTGGAACAGCAGGGGCAAGAGGGGGGAGCCTTGGGGGGTGCCTACCGATACTGGGAGTGAGGTCCTTGGCGAGCCTTGGAAAAGGTGTCTGCAGCGGCGGCCATGTAAAAAGGAGGAGACCCACTTCACTAGGTATATAGGGGTGCCGAGGGACTGTAACCTGGAGGAGAGGACCACGGAATCAAGGTTGTCGAATCCACCGTTGATGTCTAGGAAGAGGGTGGAGACCTTAAAGTCTCGATTGGCCTGGAGAGCCCTGACCTCGTGGGCGAGGGTGGCTGCTGCGTCAAAGGTTGATATGCCTGGAAGGGAACTGTACTGGTCCCCGTGTATAAGTCCAAGTGCGCGAGCCAGCTTGCCAATTCTTGAACCGACAATGCGCTCGAGGATTTTGGAGAAGGTTTTGAGGAGAACTATTACCCTGAAGGAGGCGGGGGACTCATAGCAGGGTTTCCAAGGTGTGTCCAGGATCACACCCTCGGCTTCATTAAGGAAGCCCGGAAGGTGTCCATGGGACAGGAGGGGGGAGAGGAGTGCGGGTATGAGCTTGGGGTACTTGGAGTGTACCTTCTTCCAGACCGAGTAAGGGATAGTGTCTGGTCCCGGGGCCGAGGTGGGGGAGCACGCACCAAGGGCAGTGCTTACCTCTTCTTTGGTGACCAGGGGAGCGTCAGGGTATAGGGTAGCAAACAGGGGTAACCAGGGCTAGGCCTTGGAGGAAAGAAGTGATTTAGGAGGGCCTCGTTGATCTGGGCGGGTGTGTCGACCCCTTGAAAGGAGGGGAACCTGACTGTGGGGGAGCCGGATACACTTCGTCTACCATGCCAGACCGAGTGGACGTCCGTTGTGGATAGGTACAGTTCCCAGTGCTTCTTCTTGGCCTGCTGGATCACTGTGAAGTAAGCTGCCCTGGCAGTGCGTGCTTCGGCTGGGGGGAGGGGGTCATCGAGTATTCTGGCCTTTCAGGCACGTCTGGCTGCAGCATGGTATGTTTTCCTGCGAGAGGAGAGAAGAGGAGACCACCAAGGTTTGGCCCTAGGGCAGGGGCGGGAGAAGGGAACGTTGGACAGAAGGGATTCTTGAACTCTAGCAAAATTGGTTTCGAACCAGGTATCTTGTTGGACGATGGAGGGAGAGGGGACCGGGGTAGAGATTTGGACTTTGTCAAAGGCAGCGGTGGCCCCTTCCCAGTCGAGCCTCACCCTGTCCGGTTTTGGGGGAGCGGGTTTGAAGGGGGAAAAATGAACGGAAATAAAGCAAGGACCGTGATCAGATCCGGTGGATGGGAGAGGCGTGGACCACTCCGCCTTGACAAGTTGTGAAAGAAAAATATTTGCGAAGGCAAGGTCAATGACCCCAGGCCTAGCGTGAGCCTCAAACGAAAACCTAGTATAAACTCCTGCAACATTCAAAAGCGAAAAATCTAAGGAAGATGCTAGGTTAAAATAGGGGGAGGAGCGAGACATATCAAACTGATTGAAATGTCTAAGCGGATCAGCAGAAGGATGGTGGACATTGAAATCCCCCAGAATTAAGGTTGGAAAGAAATATTTTTTGAAGACCGTGGTGGGGGGGACCGAAGGGGCACCCCCAGCGCGGGTGAAGGTCTTATAACAATTTGAGATTCTCCATCTGTTGGCAGAGCCTCTCGGGGGGCAATCGAAACATAAATCAAGGGAAAAATAACTATCTGAGCCCGTCATAGACGGGAGGACCAAGGCTCGCTCCAGAAACGTTAGGGAAACATAGGTAGCAACTCCTGGTTTCAGGGTCTCAGGCGGGGTGGGAGAAAAAATTTTGAAACCAGCAAAGCGGGGAAGACGACCGAACTTAACAGCAGGGTCTTGGACGGTGACGATGTCGACAGGGGCTTTTAGTAAGGAAAAACTATTAAAAAGGGCAAGAAACACTTTCCAACTCCCCTCGAGGTTGTGTTGTACAAAGGATATATTAGTCTAGGATGATGATCTTGCGGCGTTTACCCGCACTAACTACTCGCTCATTTCTCTTTTTTTTTTTTCTTTTTTTCTTTTTTTTTTAGATCACATATTCGTTGTTTTAAGGTACAAGAAATAGTATGCATCATCAGATATGGCCAAAACAAAACCCACAAATACGCAACAAAGCAAAAATAAACAAAACCTAAAAACAAAACTAATTCTCCAACGCGTCGAACCCATACTCATTTGACATCAAAAACAAAAACAACGTACCACTACCAAACTTTAGCAAACTAGTGCAACTCGTAAAACACCTTTTTAACAACAAAATGTTAACCAAAGTTAAGGAAGCATTGGAGCGTTACAGATCATCAGGGCCCTGGCTCTGGTGTCTGTTAAGCCCTCGAGGAGGTTACCGGACGAAAAGGGATGTGGCCTTGGGCCCCTTCAGGGAGATGTCGGGGGGGTGGCAGAGGGAACCGCGGGAGGTGGTGGCACTGGGAAGGGCGGCATATCAGGGGGGAAACCTGTGGCGGTTGAGAGGATGTAGCCGGCCAGGCCTTTAAGGAGAGAGGCGGAACCCCATAGGGGGGACAGGGGGTCCAGCGACGAATCCCTTGGGAGAAAAAGGGAGCGTGCTTCCAGTCTCGCATTACAGGTGAGGATGGCGTGTTGAAAGTCTTCCACCTCGGACTCACAGTGAGGGCAGAGGGTGGGGTTGTCGTGGTTGTACCAGGAGGGGTGACCTGCAAGGAAGCTTTTGCCAGCCTGCATTTGGTGAATCCTGCCTGCGACGAAGCGAGGCAGACCTTGCAGGGGATGGGGGGATATGGAGGGGGGAAAGTCATAGTAGGTAGGGGGAGGGAAATCCGCCCTCCATTGGGAGAAGAGCGACTGCCTTAGGAGGAGCTTGAGGCGTTTGTTAGCTTTGGACATGAGAACGGGATCAGGGTGAGGTCTGCTAGTAACGTGCAGGTCGGTTTTCATCATTGGGTAGAAGCTAGGGTGATCGAGTGCAGAGTACGCATCGTGCGTGACCTAGTCAAGGGGCAGATGCCTTCTGCATCTCGACGGCGGGGTTGCCCAATTCAGGGGGAGGTAGTTCGGTTGGAGCCTAACAGCGTACTGGCGTGCTGAAATGGGAGATCTCCAGTTGTCCAGGCAGGGGAAGGAATGATGCAACCTGGCCATAGCAGGGTTGGCGGTTGGGGGAAGGCACGAAATTCGGAGGCCGGCGAGGTGG
>QOVD01000125.1:38336-102179 GCA_003521225.1 Tuber microsphaerosporum | reverse complement strand
GAGGGGGTGTGAAGGAGGGGCAGGAGACAGAAGCAGAAGTATATACCGGTATGGATGGAATGGGTTTGAAGGCTGTTTACTTTTCTCCAAGCTGAGGGTAGGTAAACACAATCACACTGCGATACCGGTACCTGTGTCATAAATCAATGAAAGCCATCCCTGTATCTATAGCAACGGTGGCTAAAAGTGGCACAGAATGAAACAGAGTGGCTTACCACTGTTATCGCACCGTATCATACTTGTACTCATGCGTACCCAAAATGACTGAAACTTTCGTCATGCTGGCCCGATGCCACAAGTTGGCTGCATAGATCGTTCTATGGACCTATGGTTGGTGTTGGTGGCTCCTCAGGGCAGTGCGTTCAACACTGCTCCAGCCTATTTCCCTCAGCTTACCCAATTCAATTATTTCCCTCTCACCTCCATCAATCGCTAATCTACTGTACGGCACCGGTGATTCCTTCCGCACCTTGTCGCTTTTTTGCCCCTCTACTAGTGTAATTTCAACCCATAGTACAGTACCTACCTTCCTTCCTCGCCCCATCCCTCCCTTACCTTTATCGATTTGATAGAGTACGGTACCGCCACATGTAAATCTACTCGTGCAATACCGGTACTGTCCCGCCGCCCTTCTTACTCTTCTCTTCGTTTCTAGGCCTCGAAGCTCCATATTGGAGATGTCCCTGGCGCTGAACCTTTCGCCCAAAATATTCCCTTCACTTCGGCGACCATGACCTGCTTAAATTCTACTTCCCGACTATCGGTAATACTGCCGGTACTATTCCTCCTACTTCTAAATTTTGCTGTGCCCGACGTCACTGCCAAGCGGGTCCACCGACGACAAGCTTTGGATTCTAGCCATAGCATATCACCAAATCATTTGAGTGGGCCGAGCTTTTTCGAACCTGCTTCTAGTCTGGATGGCTCGGCAGTGGGAGTTCGTGATATGGAGGTACGTGCAGTCTGTCCATGAGCGCTCAGGTAATGCTAACTTTCAAGCTTAATCACAGTGCCGGCGGGTGCACGAGTTTAAAGACAAATGCAAGTTCGTGAAGGAGAATTGCGAGGACGAGGAAGTGGGATACTTTGATTACCTGGGACTCTATTACTGTCGCCTGGAAAAGCTTCCCGTGGTTGCGTTCATGATAATGGCTGGATGGCTTGTAATGTTATTTACGGTACGCCCTGTTTCCGCGCACCATGCAACGGATGCATCGATTTCCTTCAAGGTAGGAGAACCTTACGCGAAACTGACTTGCTCTAGACACTTGGTATTGCAGCGAGCGACTTCTTCTGTATCAATCTTTCCACCATCGCAAATATTCTGGGGATGTCCGAAAGTATGGTGTGTAGCCGCCGGGACCTCTTCTATGCCACATTTTAGTTAATATGACGATCGAATAGGCCGGTGTTACCTTTCTAGCATTCGGTAATGGATCACCAGATGTTTTTAGCACATTTGCGGCTATGAAAATAAATTCGGGATCACTTGCTGTCGGTGAACTTATCGGCGCCGCCTCTTTTATTGCTGCTGTTGTAGCGGGTTCTATGGCCATTGTGAGGCCCTTCCGAGTCGGCAGGAGATCATTTGTTCGGGATGTCTGCTTCTTCATTGTCGCCGTATTATTCGGTATATTCTTTCTGGCTGATGGGAAGATACAGATGTGGGAATGTATCGTGATGGTGATGTTTTACTGCTTTTATGTGTGCTTCGTCGTGGCATGGCATTGGGCCTCTCAGTCAAGAAAGCGAAGAAGGAGAAAAGAAAGAAGTGCTAGGGAACATTATGCTGCGCCCGAAGAAGAAGAAACAATCGACGATGATGATGAGGATGGTGGGGTAGGTGAAACCACCGGGCTCCTGGACTCCACCCATGATTTCCGTGCTCTTGAGCGAGGAGAAAGCGAAGACAACGACGAGGAAGAACAGGAGCAGCAAGCCTACGCAGAATTAAGCAATAGCATGCGACTTACTAGGCCACCCATGGAGCGGCATACTACACCAGCTACACCACACGGAATCAGGCCCTCTCTAGTTGGTGCCTTAGAGGTGAGAATCCCTTCACTATCTAGATACCCCTAGAGAGTTAGCACTAATACGCGCGAGCTACAGTTTCGGGCAGTGCTATCCTCTCTAGAAAAAAACAAAAATTTACAAGGAAGTCCTATCCACCTTCGCCGGTATTCTGATGGCCCCTTCTTAAGCTTAAACACTTCGTCATTTTCGGCTCCCGGGTCCTTGGTTGTTCCAGGGAATTTTGGAGACCGCCATTCACCCGAGGATGACCCTGTTGCAGATCCTAATGTTGGAAGATCACGCGGGCTGTCAGTGAATGATTCTGCTGGAGCCAATGTTGATCATGGCTACTTTGGCAGGTCTACAAATGATTCATCTCAAGTCAACATAACACAATCGACACCTTTATCTTCGCAGTTCATCCTAACAACCGATGGGACATCCCTCACTCGGGCCAAAACTCCCGACTTCCTCGCTCCGCCATCTTCAACTGGGCATTCGAGAGGCTCGAAATACTCGTCCACTCACTCTGAGCCTACAAGCCCATTGAGCCTAGCCTCTTCGGACGCACTTCATGTTGACTCAGCCTCGGATTCCGGCTCACAGCGTTTCACCGAATCTCCACGCCTCTTTAGTAGCCCACCAGCCTCTCCTCCGCCTTCAATCCGCCTCCCTCCTCCCTCTGTAGATTCGGCAACATTAGGCGCACTATCCGCAGAGGCTAACTGGAAAGTGCTTAAATACTGGCCATACCATATACTTCCTCCACCCCAAATTCTCTTTGGAACCCTATTCCCTACACTCAGAGGGTTCAAAGGCAAATCACTGATGGAAAAGTGTCTTGGTTTTATCGCGTTACCAAGTGTGTTTCTACTCACTATAACATTACCGGTTGTTGAGGGAGGATCTCAAACCAACGATAAGACACCAACAGTAGTTTTGGAACCCGAAAGTCCCGCCAGCACTATTACGGGAGGAGACCTAATATCTATCAGTGGTGCTTCCAGTAGTCCTAGGCATGGAGTAAGCGCATCAGATGGCATCGGCCCGAAAGAGTGGAACAGATGGCTAGTATCAATACAGTGTATCACTGCCCCAGTCTTCATGGTTGTCATGTTTCTTGCAGATGATGAGGTCCCACTGCTGAAACCCATTCTCTATGCACTTCTTGGAGGATTGATCGCGTTGGCATTCTTACTTGTTCTCACCACTCCAGAGAGGGCGCCTCGGTGGAGATATCTTCTTTGTTTCGCTGGATTTGCCGTGGCCATTGGGTGGATCAGCGCCATTGCCAATGAGGTGGTAGGCGTTTTGAAGGCGTTTGGAGTCATATTTGGTATTAGTGACGCAATCCTGGGGCTCACCATTTTCGCTATTGTAATTCACCCCTCTTCTCACCGATAACTACATCATGCATTTTACTAATTCATACGAATAATAGGGAAACTCTCTCGGCGATCTCGTGGCTGATATTACGGTTGCCCGACTCGGTTTCCCGGTCATGGCGCTCTCCGCATGTTTTGGCGGACCCATGTTAAACATTCTTCTCGGAATCGGTATCTCAGGACTCTACATGACAACCATTTCTCACTCACATAAGGATGCGGATTACTACCCTATAGAAGTCTCCTCTACACTAATTATATCTGCCGCCACGCTTCTCATCACCCTGGTTTTACTGCTAATTGCGGTGCCATTGAACCGATGGATGATGACGAGACAGATTGGATTCACACTCATTGGCTTATGGGTCGTGAGTACGGTTATTAATCTAGCTGTCGAGTTGACAGGCTTAGGGAGTAAATGGGGAGGTAAAATCGCGGTTTAATGCGTGTTTAACATATTTCACGGAGTTAGGGCTTGGATCACGAATAAGGTATCTTTAATGCTTTACTCAATATTTATTTAAATGATATGATTCGATCACTTCTTCGGTTGTGAGTTTGGATTGTTGGGGTCGGGATGGCTGCGCAGATAATATCTCCGCGAGGCCATATGATCTTTTGGTTGATCATGGGCTGGATAGAGTGATATGCTATGTCGAGGGCTATGGGAGATTATCTTGTTTTATAGTGCTGCATATTGCTTCAGCACACCGTAGCTCCCCGATATCCAATATAATAATCTTATACCTAAACATGCACCGCTTTCAATGCCCTTCCTTACGTGGGGCATAATTTATGTATTAACCCTACCGTCACAAGTATCTGATATCATAGCCTAACAAACATTACTCACTTCCCCGTCTCTTCCCACCTGTACCGCCCTCCCCTAACTTATGCAATCGAATTCCCGGGACCGTCACCTCCAGGAATCAACTGATACAGCAATTAGCCCCCTCCCTCCTAAGCCTTTAGAAATAAGACCTAACATACCATGCAAATATTGTTCCCGTTCAAAAGTATTTTTTTAAGTTTTACTTGATCTCCGGTGCTCTCACTATAGACCATTTACCCATCAGCTACACTTCCTAATATTCCAATCCGGTTCAGACCGAGATTCGAGAGGGTAGGGGGAGTGAGTGTACTATTCTGTTACGTCCTCTAGGACCATGTCTATTTTTTGCCAGTCAATCTAGAATCAAGTAGAGTGGAAGGGCGATAGGGCACGTACTGACGTAGTCGTCAAAGCCGACCAATGTTCCACTGAATTCTGGGGTGGGTAGGTCCGGTTAGCTGAAGAGTAGCAATAGCTAAGTTGATGAGAGAGGAAATGAACCCTTGTCACCCTTCATTACCACCCAGATCCTTGAGCCGACGCATTTATCGACGAGTTCTAGGGCGGTTGTTAGTCGATGAGTTTGTAGATGGATGGGAGTGGCGATACCTAGGGGAAGGAGTTGAGATGCCATTGTTGGTTGTAGGAAGTTGGGATGAGACGTCTGGAGTGTTGTGGTAAGTATCGTTGTTTGTTTGCTTATGGGGAGGGGAGTTGGTGATGGCGATTGCGTGGGTATGAGGGGTGGTGGGTGATATTCGTCGTTATCGATAAGACCTTCGGGGGGGTGTTGCTGTGTCTTCTGGCGGTAGCTTTACGCTGAAGTTCGTTTTGTCATGGTGCGGTTGCTCCCGTATTGGATACAAATAAAAATCATTGAATCATGGTGCGGCAACAATACTGCACTCGTACGGTGGGCCCGAAGCGCGGGCAGACATTATCACGTTTTGTCTACTAATACTATCACGAAATAACCCCTCAGTATATGAAGGTTAGTTTATGTTCAATCGTTGCAAATTGATCTTGTCTAGTTCTACTGCAATTCTAACTCCATTTCAATAATTGTGGTTGCGGTGCTAAGTTGCACTGCTGACTACGTAAACCGCATCCCGCTGACAGAGCCGCCCAGAAGGAGAGAGCTCAACACGGCGAAGGCGAAACCTTCCACCAACAACCCCAAACTTCAACCTGTGAGCACCCTTCTCGACCCCCTTATCCCATCCACTCATCTCCCCTCATCTTCATCTCCCTCCATCTATCCCCTGGGCTTCCATTTATCCTTTTTTTACCATCCTTAATCGCTTCACCGGTTGCATCATGGTGGATAAAAGCTCCCTCAGGTCAAACAAACGCTCAGACTCTGGGTCCGGAAACAAGAAGAGTGGTGATTCTTCCAAACAACCAGCAAAGTCATCAGCCAAGAAGGCAACAACAAGCAAGAAGGCCGGATCGTCATCGTCATCAAAAGAGGAGATTCTGCCAGTCGAGAATGGTGCTGAAGATATTGAGATGAAGGATGACGCTGGGGTCACCACCCCCACTGCCGGGAAGAAGACTGAGAGGTCGGAGAAGCCTGGAGATGAAGACGTGGATATGAACGATGGGAAGGAAGAAGGGGATAAGAAGGAGGAAGACCCTGTCGTCGCTGCAATAAATGGTATGAATCTTACCTCTTTCTCCTTGGGTGTGAGCGATGGTTCTGATGCGGTGGTTTAGAAATTAAGGAAAACTTTACACTACTCGAGAGAGCTGTCACCCTGTTCGATGCTCGATTCACCCTTCGAGTTCTACGTTCCCTATCGTCTCTACGCCGACGTCTGAATCCTGAGATTCTCAGCAAGATTGTTGCCGAAACATACCCTGGAGATCACCCTTCGTCCCGTAGGCTTACTACGGCCATCGGGTCTAGCACATCTGGGATGGAGCTAGATAGCCCTTCCGAAGGATCAAAGGACGGAGGGGCTCTATTGCCGGAAATCGATATCTACCTTCATCTGCTCGTGCAGATTTATCTCTTGGACCAGAAGAATTTAGAAAAGGGCGCAAGTTTCTCCACCGAGCTGGTTCAGATAATACACTCGCTCAATCGTCGAACGCTTGACTCCTTGGCTGCCAAAGTGTACTTCTATTACTCGCGTGTCCATGAACTCCTCCCTCCTCCTGCCATCACCGAGATTCGTCCACAACTGCTTGCCTCTCTGCGAACTGCTACCCTGCGAAAGGATATTGATACACAAGCTACCCTGATTACGCTTCTCCTGCGTAATTACCTCCTAACGTCTCATATCACTCAGGCTGATCATCTCGTTTCAAAGACTCTATTCCCTGAATCTGCGGCAAATAACCTCATTGCGCGTTATCAATACTATCTTGGCCGCATCCGCGCTATTCAGCTTGACTACACCGCCGCGCACAACGAGCTTGTGGGGGCTATCCGCAAAGCTCCCCAGACTGCTGCTGCCGCCGGATTTGTCCAGGCTGCCAACAAGCTCAATATTATAGTTGAGCTTCTCATGGGGGATATTCCGGAACGGTCCATCTTCCGTGAACCTAGGCTTGAAAAGTCTCTGCACGCTTACTTTTTGCTCGTGCAGGCTGTTCGGATCGGAGAACTCGATTCTTTCTTTGAGACGCTCAACACGCACGCTGAGACGTTCAAGAAGGATGGCACATATTCGCTCATTCTCCGCCTGCGCCAGAACGTCATCAAGACTGGTATCCGTATGATGAGTTTGAGTTATTCAAAGATCTCACTGAGGGATATTTGCGTCAGACTTAGATTAGATAGTGAAGAGAGTGCTGAGTATATTGTTGCTAAAGCTATTCGAGATGGTGTTATCGAGGCCACTTTGAACCATGAGAAGGGCTATATGCAGAGCAAGGAGTTGTTGGACGTTTATGCTACTCAAGAGCCGCAGGAGGCCTTCCACGAGAGAATCATGTTCTGTATGAGCTTACATAACGATAGCGTTAAGGTGGGATATCTTTTGATGATTGCTTCTTGGGTATTTGGCTGATTCTTTGTTTCTCGGCAGGCTATGAGGTTCCCCATGAATCAACACCGGCTCGAACTCAAGAACGCCCAGGAGGCCAGGGAGCGAGAGAGAGAGTTGGCCAAAGAGATTCAGGATGGAGACATCGACGACGACGACGCGGGTGGTGAGTTTGAGGGAATGTAGATCGCTTTGCTCCGTCGCACACTTCGCCGTATAAAACAAGAGGTGTTGGGGAAACTCATGTAAAAGGCATCGGAGGGGGATGGAGGGAGAGTGAAAATTTGTGTGGAAGGAATGGGCACTTTCCTTTCATTTTCGTCTCGTCTTGTTTCATTCCACAGCATTGTTCTGTATGCTTTCCTTTTAGACAATCGATACTCTCTTTCAGATGGATTTTCCCATGTACTCTATAGGTTATAGCTTGTCGATAACATACCCTGCCTGAGCAGAGCGCTGTGAATTTGATCACTGGACGCATCACTCAGGAGTCACGATTGATCACTCGTATGCCAAGACCAAAATTTAGTAGACAAACCCACCCCACATTTCGTCATCCCGCATGCAAACTTCCCTTCACCAAACCCCACCAAACCTGTCCTTACCAGAATTGCACCCTCAAAACGATGTCAAAAGTAACCCGCAGGCAATCCTCAAGAGGTGGCCGCGGCCTCTTCGGAACAATCGCGATCCCAGCCGGCACGCAGATCCTGTCGATCCCCAAACCCCTCGTGACGATCCCGGACGATGCGCACCTGCAAAGCACCTGCAGCAACTGCCTCCACCACGCCCCGGGCACGCCTTCAATCCTATCAACTTATAGCGCCCCACGGAAGCTTTCCGCATGTCTGGGGTGTAAAGTTGTCAGGTACTGTGGAAAGGTAAGTGGGCCATGGGTCCCCCTTGCCTATCGGCAAAAGGAAAAGGGAGAGTTGGTTAATTGGGAGGGAGGGAAGGTAGGAATGCCAAACAGAGGACTGGAAGCGCGTGCACAAGCACGAATGCAAAACCTTTGCCAAGCTGCCGAGAGTGTTGCCGGGTTCTGTGCGCGTCGCGATGAGGGTGCTCATGCAGAATGCCGAGGACGAGGTGTTTGCGCAGTGTGAGGATCACGTCGAGCGGTTCCGTGCGGGGGCCGAGGGCAAGAGATGGGAGGTGGTATTTGTGATGGGGAAGGGGGTGCATGGGTATTCAGGAACGAAGAGGGGGGAAGAGGAAGTTAGGAGGTTATATTGTGCTGTTTGTAGGATCCTTCCCGTTTCTTTCTCTCGGTGATGGTGTTGACGGCGGAGGTTGTAATATAATATAGGTACTGGTAAACTCTGTAACCCTCGTCACAGAGACTTTCGATCCCATAGGTATCGCCTTCGACCCGCTAGCCGCCAGCATAAACCACGATTGCACGCCTAATGCCGTCATGCTCTTCGACGGCCGAACCCCCCAAGTCCGTGCACTCGAAAACATCCCTGCGAACGCCGAAATCCTGATATCATACATCGACAACACAGCTCCCCGCGAACGCCGCCAGCTAGAACTGTTGGAAAAGTACTTCTTTACCTGCGCCTGCTCGCGCTGCACCAGCCCTACCAGCCCTATGGACGGGTTCCTGTGCGCCTGCGGCGGGGTCGGGATACCCACACGCGAACAAGTGCTTTGCAATAAGTGCGCACGAGCACTCCCAGTGACCGCGGACATGGACGTACTCGAGCAGGCAGCCTGGTCCGCACTTGGCTCGGGTAAGAGTGAAGCGATGATCTCCATCTTGGAACACCTGCATAAGTCTCCTGTATGGCCGCTGCCCCGACAGCCCTTGGCCGCGCTGCACTTAGCACTTGTGCAGAATGAATACATCCCATCTGGAAATTGGAAACGGGCCCTATTGCATTATTTACTGGTCTACTTACGCCTCACCCTGGTATTCTACCCGCAGAGGTTCCACCCCGTGCGAGTCGTGCACGGGTTCACGCTTGCGAACTTGCTCTTGCAGGTTCCGGGGGCGGATTACGGGAAGGTTGTTTGGGGACTACTATGTGAGTGCGCTGCGCAGGTGGAGAGGAGCCATGGCGACGGTGGAGGATTTGCTAGTGTGGTTTCCAGAAAGAGGGAGGAGGTGAGGAGGGATTTGGAGAAGGAGGAACAGACGAGGGGATGGGTGGGGATGAAGCTGGGGGATATTGGCCTCGGGACGGAGTTGGGAAAGCTTCTTTGCATGGTGGATGGGTTGATCAAGGAGCTTAAGAGGCAGTGATGGTAATTGTGATGGTAGTGAAAGGTGAGCGATTGTTTGCGGAAATGGGTGGATTAATTATGATACAGGTCAAGTGCAAGGTGGCGACTCAAAAGGGAATGAAAGCTTTTAAAATACCCATCTATGTATCTATCTATGGACACACTCATCTAAGTCTTCCTCCTCTTAGCAAGCCTCTCCTTCCTCCTCTCGAAACTCTCTCCAACAGCCCTCGAACTGCCCCCCTCCCCACCATCCCCATCCCCATCTCCTCTCCTCTTCCGACTCCTCTCTAACAACTTTGCGCTCTTGCCCGCCCCATCAGCCCCCTTCGTCAACCTTTCTATATCTCCCGTGAAGCTGGACCAATCCTCGCCGCCCATGCCATTCGCCTCTCTTCCACCGCGGCGCTTCAGCTCCCTCGCCTCCTTCTTACCCATCTTCGGCAGCCTGACAAAGTTGTTCTCCTCGTACTCCTGCCTCTCCCGCTCTTCGCGCCTGTCGCGCGCGGTCTTGACCACGCGGCCGGAGTCGATAATGGTGGAGCCGACGGATGGCTCCGCTATCGGTGCGGTGGACAACTCATCCGCAACGAATTCATCGAGCATGTGGGATTTGCGGCGGAGGGGTTTATCTTTCTCTGCGGGCTTGCTAGGTTCTGGCATTGCGGTTGCGGAGATGCGAGGCGGGCGGTATATGCCATCGGAGGGGTTCGCAGTGGATAGGGAGGATAGTGCTGGGGCGGAGGGCTTTACAAGAGCGGCTGGATTAGGACGAAAGGCGAGTTCCTTCCTGGCGAGGGTTGATACCGGCGTTGGAGCCGCTACTGCATCTGAGCGGAGTTTTTTCTGGTGGGAGTAGTCCTCGTGGTCGCCATCGTCGTGTTCTATCCCACCCCCATCTTCATCTGAGCTGTCTTCATCACTACCCTTGCCGTTTCTTGCTTTTGGCTCCTTTGTCGCCGTCGCAGGAGCAGTATCACCTGGTGTCGACGATGATGCTGCAGCGATGACCTTGTCAATCTGGTACTTCAATTTCCCCTCTAGCGGTTTCACGCCACGCTCTAGCAGAACACGAATCTTGACCAGCTCCTTGACTGCATCTGCACCGATGCCGTTGCTTAATGTGCCCGAGCGCAGTCGGACGAGCACGAGGAAGACAACATTGTGAATGTATGAGAGGAGGAGCTCGTTTTTCAGGTCCAGGAGGGATATGCCGTTCTCTGGGGGTGTAAGTGTTGGGAATTCAGCCGATTGGAGGGATGTGCTGGCCGCGGTGAGGGAGGTGGTGAGTGTCGTTAGGGTTTCGAGAAGGTCTGGTGGTGGGGACATTGTGTGGTCCGTGTTTGTGATGTCTCGTTTAAGTTACTTGGCCTCAGGTCTTTTTTTTTTTGAGGGAATTGCTGACAACGCTATAGAGGGATGATAGAGGTAGAAGTTGAAGTGAAAAATTAGTAGAGAGGGGAGTGTGAAAAGATGGATGATGATACCGATATTGCAGACAACCTCTGAGTTGTAATACCTCCGGCCTAGACCCGATCAAGCAAGTGGGTACCGGCATCCGATGAGACAAGCACCAGACCTCCAATTACCCTGCTTTACCATTTCCATCCACGAACCCAGCATAAGATCTGTACACCATTGAATAACGGCAGAGGGATCTCCAATTGACCCCTCAAAAGAATACCCAACAATGCTCCTCCCCCTGAACCGATGTCTCCGGCATGCACCAAAGAAATACGTCCGCAAATTCTCCAGCACATCCACAGCATCCAGCAAGATTGGGCAATCCCCCGTCGTGATCCCAGACACAGTAATACTCACAAAACTACCACCACCGAGGAGCAAGAATCCTCGTGAAACACCCATAGGCTCACTGTACAACCCCTCCCCCCCCTCAATCAATCAATCAATTACACATCCAACTATCCATCCATCCATCTAACCTAGAAAAAAAAAATCCAGTCAAGTAAAAGGTCCCCTGGGCAAACTATTCCTCCGTCTCCCACCCTTCGTGAAGATCACCGAAACACCCATCCCGTCGTCCACATCCCGGCGCGCAACCGTCACAGTCGAGAATTCGAATATCCGCCAGCAGCGCGAGATGTGGGGCACCTCGAGGGCGAACCTGCAGAAATTAGTGCTCGGCGTGACGGAGGGTCACTCCGCCATATTACGCCTCGTGGGGGTTGGATACAGGGCCATGATTGAGGGCAATAGAAGGGTGCTACAGATGCGGTTGGGATATAGTCATACTATCCAGATGTCCGTGCCCGAGGGTGTCAAGTGCAGCGTGCCCGCACCTACTAGGATCCTACTGGAGGGGATAGATAAGACGAAGGTTAATCAGTTTGCAGCGAGTATTAGAGAGTGGAGGATTCCTGAGCCGTATAAGGGGAAGGTATGTACTCTTTTGGGTCGCTGGAGGGAAACGAGGAGGAAGTTGATGATGGCTGACTGAGTGTGTAGGGTATCTTTATTGGCGAGGAGACCATAGAACTTAAGGTGAGGAAGGTTAAATAGATTTTTTATTATTTTTATGGCTAGATATATCCACCTGTTCTCTAGATCGGGTCGGAGTGGATAAGTGGAAATCATTATTACACTCAGTGGAGACCCCCGCCTGCTCAACCAGTCAACCGACCAACCAGTCTACAACCACAAACAGCCAGCCCCCAACCGAATCTGTAGAATGGAAAGAAGGAAACGAGCAATCTAAGCAACCACAAATTCTGCCCAGTATCATACTAAGAAAAAACCCAAACTCCAAGCAAACCCAGCCCCTCCAACAGCCCCCATTCTACCCAGCAGCAGTCTTGGACCCCTTGTCCGCCTTACCCAGCGCAGCCTGGTACTTCCCTAACGCCTTATCTACTGCAACAATCGTCGGTGCCAGCAGCTCCTCAACGACTTTGCTCCCACCGCCAACCTCGGTGGTCTTCCGCTTCGGCTTCACCCCAGTCCTCTTATACTCCTCCTGCGCCTCCTTCTTTCTCCTTGCCCTCTCTAGCTCCCGCTCTTCGTCGGCGGTCTTGGCAATGGACGCAATCCTCTCCTTCGAATTCTTCAAACTGTTAACTAGCTTGGTGATGTCCCCAGCGCGCTTCTCGTCCCCGGATAAGAAGGCCAGCCAGAAGTGCCGGAGGAATTCATTCGTTGTAGCATGGACTAGCGTTACACTATTGAATACGTTTGCGGGCAAGCCCCCAGATTTGTGCTTAAGCCCGCTGGAGCTCAACACCTGTTCCCTGCGATCCTTAACTGCAGCCACGATTTGTGTGGTCGCTTTGGAGAGTTGGGCTTTACTCCCTTTACCAGTCTTGCTGCTGGAGAGAGCAGTGAGGAGGTTGAGATTGCTTTCTCCGAGGGTCTTTTGGATCTCCTGGAGTACAGTCTCGGGTTTTAGGTTTGAGTAGAGTTCTTTGCGCGCTTTATCGGCATTACTGCTTGCAGAGAAGAATTGGCGCTGGTCACGGATGTTGAGGATGATGCGCTCTTCTTCGGGGTCACCGTGGAGGTCAACTAGGCGCTGTTCATTGATGTAGCGTTCGTCTTGGTCTTCAACTTGGTTGGGGTCAGTGTCGGTGCTGGATGGAGCCTGTTAGCAATGTCGGTGGCGAAGTTGGTAGAACACTCACGGTGCGACTAAATCCACCAACTTTAAGCTAAGACTGTTCAGGGTCTTGATAATTGGAACGTTCTCAGTGCGTGTAGGTCTCATGGTCAAATCAGGAGCATTCCCCTTCTTCTGGCTCAAGTTTTGCTCATTACCCTCGATATCCATGGTCCTAGGAACATGTTCTATCTTCCTACGCTTCCTCGAGTTTTCTGCTCCCCATTATTAGCCTCCCTCCTTCTCCCCTCCGGTATCCATAAAGTGGCTCACCTTCATCATCTCTCCCTAAATAACGATCCAGTATTGGATCCGTATTATCCGTCGGCAGTAACTTATCTCCCTTTAATTTCTTAAAAAGCCTGCTCAAAAAGAACCTACTCCAGAACTCCTCCTCGGGCAACTTCGGCACATTATCGTCGTAAACCATCTTAACCAACGGGTGCTGATCAAAAATGTCATGAATGGCCTCGCGCGACAAAGACATCCTAACAACATTGTCAACAGTCTTAGGCTTTATCGTGGCGAGCACGTTGTAAGGACCGCGCTTCTGCTCCCGTTCAATTGCGTGCGCGCGAAGAAGATGCGTGCGCGTGGACCAGAACTGGTCTGCGGTCACGGCCCCAGAGAGAACGGCCTCCGAAAAGGTTGTCGAGAGCTCTTGGTTGGCTTTTAGGAGGGATTTTTGGAGTTCGAGGTCCGTTTCTAGTCTGGTTTTGCTCCAGTCTGTGAGTTTGCCGGCTAATTTTGCAGTAGTGGCTCCCGAGGCTGCAGCTGAGGAAGCGGCAGTAGTGGTAGGGCCTGCAGAGGCAGAGGAGGGAGTTGCGGCGCCGGAATTGGTCTTGAAGGTCTGGATTGCGGTGGTTAATGCCTCCTTCATGACATCGGCTTCCATGCGAGCGGAGGAGGCGGAGGTGAATGTAAAGACGTAAGGCTCTGTTGCACCACCTTCTTTAGTTGCGAAGACCTTGATCATGACTTTTGCTACCGTCGCGGGGGTTGCCTGGAGATCTTTCTTATGTTAGTAAGTGGCAGGGGGGGGTGGAATGGTATTTAGACTCATACTTGTAATTGTTGACACGGGGATTTTTAAAGACGGGGCCTCAGCATTTGCAGGAGTCCAAGTGACAGAGTCCTTCTCCAGAAGGAGAGACCCATCCTTCTTCTTGTAGGAAGCTGAGCCTTTCGCTACTGATGCCATAGTTGCAGTATCGAACTGTGGGGTGTTGGGTCGAGTCGAAAGCTTGGGAACAGGGGCAATACCAGCCAGCATTCGACATCCAAGACCACAAGCATTCGGGCCGTTGAAACGGTTACCCTGACCATCAGACTGGTATGCAGCAGAGCCTCATTACAACCCACTAGAACGCCCGACAGCTCCCACTATTATCCTTTTTGTCTCATCCCCCTACACCCATTCAGAATACCGGTAAATTCAACAATGGATGAACTTAGGTCTCTTTGCGAAGTACCCACCCCCGAGGACACAAGTAGCAAATACAAACAGGTAAACGACCCCTTACTAGCTCGTACACTTAGCACTGACCAACTAACCAGAGATCAAAATTACACCCCTCAGATCCAAGCAAACCTTGCCAAACTCTCCCTACTTTTGGACACAACTCCAGACCTTCTTGCCTCGGAGGAACTCCAAACATACCTGACCACCGTCCTCCATCCACCGCGCAGCCTCCTCCCTGACGAGCAGTGTTTTCAAGAAGAAGAAGATGTTAGCAAAGACGAGCCTACGCGTGACAAAGCCGCCTGGCACCCCTTCCACATGGCCTCCGAAAAAGCGCTAATGCTCCTCTGCTCTTCACTCTCTCACACACCGTCCCCACCGGCAGAACGGCCAAACATCGCTGTCGCAGCCATAACGTACACTAACCTGGCAGACCCGTGGACTAGCCCTACATCCTACCATCTCTCCACAACAATCCGATCCTCCAATCAAGAGCTGACCTCCACACAAACCCTCATGGCAATCCTCACGACAACTATAAAACCCTTATTTAAATCTCCACTCACTCCCGCCGGCCGCCCTCCACAGCGCGAATCCACGAACAAAGGTGCAGCATTGCAGGCACCTACCTGGCCCAGGGAGCTACCGCAAGCCATAACTTTACTATCCTACATAACAACTCATCTATCTACCGATACACTAGAGGGCGCATGGCCATTGCTCATACCCCCGCTACTAAGCATCCACGATGGCACGAACCCGGAGCACAAAATCTCTGCGAGTAATCTACTTTCTGTTCTGTTACCGAAACTACCCGACGGGCTACTAGTGAGGACTGGACTCGCGCCGGTGCTGCGTGACGCACTCATGCCGGACTTACTCCTTCTGCCACCTTTGACCCCGACAAGGTGTTCGATACCGTTGCTACAGGCAACGTACAAAGTCTTGAGAGCTCTCGCCCGGATATCCACTAAGGATAATCGCCCCCGGGCGGAGCAACTGGAAGCAATATTTCGCAATGGCATTGTGCGGGGCTTCACCTTTGCCGGTGAGAACGCACGGATCGCGGAGGAGCTCATGCGTCAAATATCCGCACTGGTGGTAGACATGGGGGTTTACGCGGTGAGGCATTTAGGCGATCTAGTTCAGATTTTTGGCACGGTTTTGGGCGATCCGTTTGTTGCGCTTGCGCAGAGTTTGCTGGTTGCTACGTTGGATGCAGTGGAGGCCGTGATAGGGGTTTGTTGGGTCAGGATTTGTGGATATGTTCCTGAAATGTTGAAGGCTATAACGAGCTGTTATGGGACGGTTTGTGGGGGAAATGAGGGGAAGGGAGAAGTTGAGGTTGTCGATAGGTTGAAGAAGATTGCCAGTATTTTAAGGGCCGTGATGGCGACGGAGAAGAGGGAAGTGGAGATGGCCGAGTTGGAGGAGAATATCGCCCAAGCAGATGGGAGATTAGCTGGACTGTTTGATTCCGGATGAGAGCCCTATACCCTTTACTTAACCTGAGAAAGGGTCGCTTAATAACCTGTAATCTCGATCATTTCACAAAAACTCCTAGTTATCATACTTAGTAGAGTGACAACCAACGTCTGTAATCCACCTTCTCATTACTCCCAAAGTGTCCGCTAATCAAGCAAGTATAGCTACTGCCTTTTATCGGATAGCCGGAACGCCGGAAAGCACTCTACCTTCATGACAAACCCCCTTGCAGCCTTCCCATCAAGGACAAATCCCTGAACTACCGTACTGCCGCCCATACAGTGCCCAGAAGCACCTTTCCCAGAACCTAGGACCAAATGGTCCCCCATGGCCTAGCCCCACGTGAAAGCCTATCCTCAGGCGTGCCATTCCCAGACCTTGCATCATCTTCCTTCAATTGAATGCCTTCGTTCAACAACAAAGCCTTAACACTTCTCAAACTCTTAGAACCCTCTAATCCACTGGCGCAACCACTTGTGTGTGGCGTAGAAGATGCCACAGAAACACGCGACCATCTAACTGACGAGAACTCAGGTGTGTCGGATGGGCTATCTGGCTGACCAGTACCATCGTCACCAACCGGTGTTGGGGCCCTAGATCGCTCCGGGAAGGCATTAGCGTAGCACAAAACCGTAGTTTTAATCGGTGGAGCTGGATGTATCCCTCGATAGTTACTTCCGCCATGTCCCGGTGGAAAAGGCTTCCTTTCTAATACAACACTACCCTTTTCTTTTCTCAAAGGAGAAAAGCCAGAAGAGGGAAATTCCTCATTAGCCGCCCTGACCCACACTGCCTCAAGCGAAGTAGTGGCAGCAGGAGTTGTAGGTGAGGTAGGAGGACAACTTGGTCCTCCGGGCGCAATGGCTCCTCGGTGACGTGCATGATGCGAAATAATTCCTTCACCTTCAAGTTTTATGCTTGCAACGGAGCCAATGTCCATCTCACCGTGTGATCGACGACAGCAGCTACTATGGTAGCGTCGGTCAGACTCTCCGGGGAGAATCACGACGTTTCTCACGCCTGGGCGAATGGTCTCATTTGAAGAGTTGGAACTGAAGGTTTCGGATCCCCGAGATCTATAGCCTCCTGGGGAGGATTCTTGTATCGCTGTTAGCTCTGGCGATTCGTGCTCTGGGAAACTCCATTCTACCGGAGTTATCTGAGGCAGTCTCCCCAGCGAATCGTTTTTCAATTTTTTGACATAAAATGCCGACCCTACTTGCTCGATGAAGGCCTCTTTTACTGGTCCCCCAGGAGACCCAGCAGCTCGGTGAAAAGATGGATCTGGATCACTCATGTCCTTCTCAATATCGGTACCAAGAGAAAACCCGAAGTCAAATGGTTTCACTCTCAGCGAGGTTCTAGGCAGGTGGCCGCGAGAAGCCGAGGGAGTCTCATCGAATTCAGTCCCCCCCTGTCCCGTGACCAGCCAGTGATCACCCCTTGTGAGTTTTGTTGCTCCCATAGACCCTCTATCCTCCTCTGGTTCGCACGTTCGTACAAAATCCAAGACAGTCACTTCCTCCGAGGCAACACTCTTAGTAGAAACACTCGCAGATGTACGTTCATCAGAAGACCCATAGTAATCCTTCATCAATGGTATAGGAGGACTGCTCGTATCACTCTCCGCAACAGCTAGGCTACCTTCTTTCCGTGATGGAATGAGTGTACCCAAAATGGGTTCTCTGCCTGATAGTTTTAGGTCCGAATCGGCAACGGCTATCAGGGGCGATCGAAGCAGAAGCGATTGCCTTGTCTTCTGCGGGGTCGCATGAGATGCATAAAGGCTATGAATACATTCTTCTAGACTGTATCCGTCTAGGCAGTCCTGTTCAACTGGAACCGCTGGCATAGAGCGTGCAGAAACCAACGATCTTGGAGGCGATTGACCCCCCCATGAGTTTGCCATGGTAGACTTGCCCCGTGGGGATGCGGGCTGGGAAGCGTATTTCCGACGAAGAATAGACGTTGGTCCATCCAAAGAGGGTAGTATAGATTCGTTGCCCTCTCCAGGCATTCTCCAAGAGCTGTTGAAACTTGAATCCAAGATTAGCCCCGATAGAAAACGATATAGAGGGTAACTCCTCTGCACGCGAGAAACATCAGACCTCAGCTAGAAATTGAGAGGGGTGAGTTTGAGGAAATAAGGGCTGTGAGGGTTTCTCTGACATGAGTCGAGCGTCACCTAGAGAAACAAGTTCACAGTTGTGAATTTTCCTATGTAGATTACGAATGCATCCTGCGTATATACGAGTACTCACAACGAGAAGATAAGCGGCAACTCCGAAGTTTGAGCATTCGTCACGAGTAGATTGACGCATTGGACCCAGCGGGAAGGGGATCGGTCAACATACACCAAAAGGTGGAAAGCCGGAAATCTCACTCGATATCCAACAAGCAGCGAGAGGAAATACGGAATATGGTCATAGTGCTAATGTCATAATATTACGACAGCTATATTTGATAGCACAAGAATGTTCGTTTTGCCCTCCTTAAGGACGAGTTCGGAGGGGTTCTCTTTTTTTCTCTTTTTCTTCCTCTCTTTTTGTCTTTTCCTTCGAAAATTCTACAAAATGACTTGGGCGAATTTCAGGCATCATACAAAGTGACCCACTCCTACTGCCAATTCACTTCCCGGCCCAGTGGGCTACAGGTTTTATAGGGTTTTGATCCCTCCCGAGATGGGAGTCCTAGAGCAAGCCGTCGAATCAGCAGTCATAACCACAGCCAACTTTCACAACCTAATCTATGATAATCTAACAATATGATAACATCAGCAAGTCCATAACTGCGATGCGGCAGTAACGGCAGTGCACAAAACGGCCTATGCGGATTGTACTATTGAAAGTCCAGTTGGGGTTTCCTCCAAATTAAGGAAGCGAAACCAGCTGGCCTAGATATAATATCATACTATGGCTGTAGATTATCTATGGGATTCTAGGTCTAGGATTAGAATATAGGTGACATTCCATACCGATGCCCTGTGATTATATCTCACGATGCCGAATTTCGGCCCTCATGCACTTGAGGAAATAAAATTTCAACCATCTACCGCACGAGTGCCCATATATCTCATTGTTTCTGTTTAGACGGTCCTCTAGGCCACCCAGAACATGGGCAATGTAGGCTATTCGGTTCAGCACGAAAAAGGTTTATCGGCGGCCACTTACTCCACCGCAGTTTACCAGGTAAGTCACTGGAAACTTTTGTATTTCAGCCCGGCTGTTTGGGTAGGTGAGGAGGCTTTATGGGCCAGGAGACGGCAGTCTATGGCACCAGTATGTACTCGTACGGTAAGGTATCCTTCTCGGTGTGTTGCATTTGGTAAAGGACTTGCTCGATGTCGGGGCATTTCTTTGCTGCCGCATATTGGAGACGGACTTGTCCCGCGTACTGTACATGGCTCCTGCTGCGTTGCCCGCGAAAGCTGCAACAACGTACATAATGGGGAACCTATGCTTGGAAACGAAGGCCGAAAAATATTATAACATGTGTTAGTGAACGGGACATTTCAAAACCGCAGGAGTTCTTAAACAAACCAAGGGTCGTCTTGAACATGGTGTATTCAGTGGGTAGCTGAGGAAAAATCTGAGGTTTGTGTAAGTGGGATGATTGGGACGCAACCGGGGACAAAGCAGTGTTTAAGTATGATACCCGTAAATCCTGCCATACTTCTTAAGGCAGCCACTATTCCTCTTAAAGGCCAACCCCGTGGCGAATTGGCTCTTCCAGGGAGAGTAACTATCATACCGGGAATGGTGGCGGGTCGAGTTTACCCAGAATCTACGGTACTAAAGTACTTCGAGCTTCCATAAAGCCTCCATAAATCGGCAGTGGTTAGGTTCAAAAATCATCTATAATATTATAATACTAGTTGTCACAATTTATGCCAGGGCCGGCTTAATCATTGACCACAGCGCCGGGAGCAGCCCCACTAGCCCGATTAAGCCGCCTTGCACAACCTTAAAACCTTCTTCAATCGACCCCACCGAGGAAAAAATCAAAAAAAAACTCAACGATGCCGCCGAAAACAAGCACAGCACGACTACCGAAGTCGGTCCTCGAGGAGCTAGGCTTAAGTAAGTTTTCCCAGGCACTTATACTGCCAAAATGAGTATCATTTCCACAAAGACAAATCCAGCAAAAAATCTCATTTCTAATGTGATAACGTAATCTCCGATATAGTAAAGACAACCAGGCTTGGTCAATGTCAGAATCCGCTCCTGTGAGTGGTCGTTGATTCTTACCTTAGATACACTTAGAGCCTGTTTGGACACAACGGTTCCGTTCCGTTCGGCGACCGTTTCTACTGTAAAAAGAGTGGTCTTTCCGTTTTGAAACGGAAGGAAAAGGGCCTTTTGTATGGGGAACGGAACGGAACCGTTATATCCAAACAGGCTCTTAACTGGTACTGGTATCTTATGAGTGGTTGGCTTCGTATCATTAGGTTTATCCAGGTTAAATACAAGTATAATATTATAGAATTAACTTTAACTATCGTTCCGGCGGCTGTAACTTGACAAAAAATTGCGCCAGCCTAGTAGTGTTCGCTAGTGCTGTAACACTTACCAACCCGTTGTAGCCTTTTGCTTATCATACCTATTTTTGACCCGGCACAATCAGATAAGAAATATTTTAGCGCATCATAGGACTTATGCGCGCCAAGGCCCAAAGTTTTCCTTGAAGAGGCTCTCGCCTCCCTACGTTCCAGACATCGCCGAATCCCAACGCCACCTCGCCAAACACACCAAGAAAAAAAAACCCCCCCGTCCCCCTCTCGCTCTCTACTCCAGGTTCAACTTTAAGGACCTTCTAATCCTAGCAATCCGCATCCCGTCCCCCCGTTTACTCCTTCTCGGGTGAATGAACTTCTTCCCGCGCTCCCTCCTTCAACTTCAAACTCTCCTTCAGCAGTAGTTTCAGTCTGGTAGAAGTTTGCCCAACTCAATTTTCCTCCCCTAATACGGGCCCAGAATTATACCAGCCTCTCGTTTATAAATGGGCGACCGAGATCGTGACCGCAGGGTCGACGATATCCGCCGTTTTACCGGACGCGGCGATCCGAACAACCCCAACCATGAATTCACCTATCAACAGCAGCGTCAGATGCCAACCGAGACAGACAGCTATAGACCAAGCAATCGTTCACAAGATGACAGTCGGGGCTCCCCCCGACATCCGAAAGGATCTAAAGGGTCCAAACTTGGGAAGCGCCAAAGAGCAAAGCAACAACCGAAACCACCAAAGTGGGCTCCCGTCCCGGCCCATGAGAGGCCAATCTTATCATTCAATGCCCGCGATAAAACCCCTGATTTGCTGCCAGGAATGATTACAGGGGGCGAATTCTTGTCCGCCCTTGACGGGTCAAGTGATGACGTTGGTGAAAACATGTGCGATGCAGCTGGCTCTGACGACGAAGTTGAGATGGACATGTCGAACGATGAAAACTCAGTATTGGCGGATACAAAGGTCATTTCAGCTGCGGAAGGAACAGTAGGCGGAGAAAAGAAGCCAGATGTAATTTCTCTGATTCGTTCTTTTAAAGCCAAAGCCTCTCCGGGAAAGCCTAAAAATCCTGTTGAAGATAATGATGATTTTATCTCACTTTCTTTTGGCGACGAGCCTATTCATTCGGACCAAAGTGATGGGGATTCCAACCATAAGAGGAGGAAGGTGAATGGCAAGGATAACCGCGATGAACCAAGCTTTTCTCACAGATATAATCATTTTGGGCCACCCAAAGACACAGGACCGCCAGGTCTACCACCCCGCCCTTTGACTTATCGCAAACCTACACCCCCACCCCAGCTGCGCGATCTAGACTTACAGCCCCGTAACCGTTCAACCCAACAATCCAAGAGTGGAGGTCCTTCTAGCCTTCCTAATACCACTCACTCCAAACATACATTTTTCAACGCATCAGGAAACGCCGCAATGCAGCATAAGGGACACGACCGTCTATCAGACATACCCAAAAACAGAAAGAGAAGCTATTCTGACATGAGCCGTGGTAAATCTGCTATCGACGGTAATATCACTTACCAGTATATGGCCACTTCAAGGTCCGATCCGTTCCCCTGGACCAAGATAGGGAGCGATCACTCGAGATCTTTGATTATGTCTAATTGGTGAGTATTACTAAATATATCCATGAAATCATGTCTTTCATTGACCGAGCCCGATAGAGAATGAAGAATCTAACTCCTTTTGCGCTACCTACAGGCTTCACAACGAAATCCTTGACTTCATTGCTTACATCCAACCCCGCGCCTACGAACATGCCGTCAGAAGAGAGTTGGTTCATCGCGTACGAGTTGTAGTAACTAAACTTTGGCCTGATACCGATCTTCGGGTCTTCGGATCGTTTGCGGCGGAGCTCTACCTGCCGACTAGTGATATTGACCTAGTTGTGATATCCACTTCCTTTGCAAAGCTCGGCATGCCCCGTTATTCGGACAGAAATGCGCTCTACAGGCTTAGGCAAGCACTTCTTCATTCTAACATCACAAAACCAGGAAGTTTAGTGGTGATTGCCAACGCAAAGGTGCCAATCATCAAGTTTGTGGACCGCGAAACGGATATCCATATCGATATCTCGTTTGAGAACTCCTCAGGCTTGGTGGCCAATGAGACATTTATTAAATGGAAAGCTCAGTACCCGGCAATGCCAATATTGCTTACGGTCATCAAACAGTTTCTTGCGATGCGTGGTCTCAACGAAGTGTATCTTGGAGGGTTGGGAAGCTTTTCGGTCACTTGCCTCATTGTGAGCATGCTTCAAATGCACCCTGGTGCAGTCAGTGGGGGGATGGATCCTCACAAACACCTGGGGATCATGCTGCTTGAATTTTTGGAGTTGTATGGTAAAAATTTCAACACCGAGACCCTAGGCATATGTGTGGACCCTAGGAAACCCTCTTACTTTCGCAAGAACGATGTATTTCCTATAATCCAGAGGGGAGCAACACCGCCGCAGACCGATCTCTTATGCATTCAGGACCCGAACAACACCGAGAACGATATCTCGCGCAGCAGCTATCAGATTAAGATGATACTGACTCTCTGGGCAGAAGCCCTCGACGATCTCGTTGGCCAGATGAAGAAATTTGAGACATTGCAATTCGTCGATAGACAAGGTAGAAGTTTACTAGGTGTCATCCTCGGAGGTAACTACGGGAAAATTGAAGAACAGCGTTGGTTGATGAGGAAGGTCTACGTGGATCGAATTGGACCACTTGAGGACATTCTGATGGAAGAGAGGCAGTGGGGTGAAACTGCGCCTTTAATCAGGCAAACACGTAGCCCAGTTCAGCAAGCTACCGAATCGCGCCCTGCAAGCGGCCCAGCCCCCAGCAAGGAGACCTCCCGTAGCAGTAATTCTGGTGGGTCATCGTATCCTCAGAAGAGCAAACAGCTATTTTACGGGAAAGGAGAACAGGACGAGCCAATCGTCATTGATGATTGAGTTATCGCCGACCCCTGGCTATAAGCAACCATGCATGTCCCATGGCTACTACTATTATTTTCCATTGTTTTTACCATTTTTTTTCGATTTTCCCCGTGCCACTTCCTTCTCCACCTCTGTTCTCGCCAAACCCGAATTAACTGGGTTTAAGCTTGTTATTTTCCTTTGTTGGATACATACATACTTTTCTAGTTTTGTCTCTGCAGGTTTAGAGGAGTTTGGAC
This sequence comes from Tuber microsphaerosporum, assembly GCA_003521225.1. Lineage (NCBI taxonomy): Eukaryota > Fungi > Ascomycota > Pezizomycetes > Pezizales > Tuberaceae > Tuber > Tuber microsphaerosporum. The sequence continues at coordinate 78,478 of QOVD01000125.1, read as the reverse complement.
GGATGGGCGGCATATTTTATTTTCTCCAATTTCCTACCTACAGTGAATAAATAATAATTGTGGTATGATATCATACACGGAATAATTGACGGCCCTATTTCGCGCTCTAGTTGACATGCTTAAACCAATATGTCACCGCGGTGCATGCCGCTTGGGTTCATTTTTATTTCATCTTTTTAGTTTTTAGCTTTTTTTCTGGCTGCTGATACTTGGATATTCGGACTGGGAGTCGCACTTGCTACTAAATTCGTTGCAGGTTTTGGCGGTGGTATTATAGCGTATGATATGCAAGTATAGTGATATCATGCTTCCCAAATGAAAAGTATCACCGTACGCGAACCCCCTACCAATGATACCGGTATGTCACCAAACAAATAGCACCGAAAAGATAGACACCAGCATTGGATTATAAGTCCGTTATTGGATGGATGGATGGATGGATAGATACTGGAAATGTTGCATTCTAGGACACAAGCACCGCCAGAGACCTTGTGTGCTGGACTGACCAGACCGAGTCCCCTGGACCAACGATACCTCAGGCCTTCCCAGCCCAATCCGCGCAAGACTGACCGATTCCCAGTATGACATCTTACCAGTTAAGCGCCCATATGGAAGAAAAGACTGTTTGAATTCACGTCCCCATAGTCCTGCGCCCACCCCCAATCACACGATGCCCCTGTACTTTAAAAGGCTAGAAAGTTTGTTTTCTAGAGATGCTTGCAAATGGGTATGAAGAATAAGCGAAGTGAGTTCAAGCACGCGGTAACGAGAAGATGTGTTATGGTATCATACATTAAAATGACTTCTAGGATAGTGAACCGAAATCGTGCCGGCTCGATCATTTCCAGCAACTGTCCGGTACCGTACTGTATGTACTGTACACCTACCGGTAAGAGAAAAGGTCCCTCATTAATACTATTTTGCAAGTTAAGCTGCCTCTTTTATGCAATAAGTTGCTTTTACTACTCCCAAGATGGTTCTTCGATTCATTAAATTAAGATTATTATTATAAATCTTCTTCCCCTTGTTCGCCTTACTGAACAGCTGGGCAGGGCTGTGTGGTAAAACACCTACGATCGCTCGCACAATCAGATACGAGGAGGCAGTCTAACCCAGTGCCGGACACTGCCAATCGGCACCTAAGTTAATTAGCTGGCGCTTACTAAGCTACGATAATCTTCCTAATCGGGTTAGGCTATCTTACAAAGTGAGCTGATCGGCTAAAGCTATTACTAAACCACGTGACTAATAACCTCCAATATGCGCCAGCAACCCCGTGCCAAGACATGCGTGTCTTCCGAGCCTCAAAAACTTTCGAGCACAAGTTCCATCACCAAACAAGCAACACATCGGCTCCAGTAGCACCACCAAGTGTCGAAACAATGTCATATCCACCCCCACCGGGGACATCCTCCTCTCTCCCACCTCGTCCCCCACCGCCACAGAGTGCAAACCCTCCAGCGTACTCGGGCTTCCGACCCAGACAAGTAGCCGCACCACCGCCGGCATACACCCAACAGCCCCAATACAATCAGTCATATCCCCAACAATACCCACCCTCTTATCAACCCCCTGCACAACAATACCAAGCACCTGCGCCATCAGGAGCGCCGCATATTGTTAACCCATTTCCACTACCGCAGCAATCATTCAACCGCCGTGCGGATCCAAGATACGCAGATCTAGACCCGGAGCTACAAGCCCAGATAGCCCAGCAGCAAAGCATTTACGACCCCTCTACCCGCGCTTCTGGTAACACCACTACCACTCCCGTCGTATCAAAGGTAGAGGGCGGCGAGTATCCGGCGGCGGCGCCACTCAACAAGCCAAAGAATGTTCCTACCGTCGTTCGCCAGGGTGGAGGCCAAACCTGGACCGACTCATCACTACTGGAGTGGGACCCCTCACACTTTCGATTATTCGTCGGTAATCTTGCCGGCGAAGTCACGGACGATTCACTGCTCAAAGCGTTCTCAAAGTATCCCAGCGTACAGAAAGCCAGGGTTATTAGAGACAAGCGTACCACGAAGAGTAAGGGATATGGGTTTGTGGCTTTCAGCGATGGAGATGAGTACTTTCGTGCGGCGCGGGAGATGAACGGGAAATATATTGGTAGTCATCCAGTGCTATTGAAGAGGAGCAATACGGAGATCAAGCCGATTGTCGTGGGTGGGAAGAAAGGGGTTAAGGATGGAAGAGTGGAGAAAAAGAAGAAGAAGAAGAAGGGTGGCGAACAGAAGCATGTTTTAGGATAAACTTTTCGTCGGGTATGGAGGCGGTGTTCATTATCAATGTTGAATGGATGAACGGCTGACTGTCGTTGGGCGGGTTTGGCTTGCAGGGAGAACGCATCACGATTAGACGGCACGGGTTCTTTTACTCTTGTGAATCAATGTATTTCTAGATATATCAATTTGGGCAATTAAATCACAGCTTTTTACGTACTCGGGTCCATCGGCAGCGCATGTAGTTAAGAACCACCGATAAGAAGCAATCCTAACGTAGCCTGTGCCTCAGGTCGCGAGTGACAATCCGTGTACAATCAAACCTCGCTTTCCCGGAACTCGATAATACGGATTCCTCGCTGTCCCGTATGAAATGCTGCGAATTCAAAAAAATTTCACAGGAAAACTTGACCTGTTGTCCCGGATCACTCGTTGTCCCGGACAGATTCTTTGGATTTTGGTCATCCGGGATCGCGAGGTGCGACTATATTTTACCGCTCCCCAGTTAGGCCATATTACGATCTATCAGCTAAGAGTGGTAAACTGAAATAGATTGCAGCAACACTGCAATTGCGATCTAGGTTGGGGTTTTCGCAGATGCTGCAGTAAAGCACCTCCATTCATCAACTGGGGATTCTCCTTTCAGATCCATAACCATCTTCCTCTATACATCCCTACAGTTACCCATCTAAGTTTTCAGTTCTATCGCACCTCGTTTCCTATTCATGATACGCGACTTCACCATCACTACCACTTGAGTGCCTTGCTCAGAGGCAATATCAGATCACACTCACTTGAGTGCACGCTTATGTATATCGGTCAGAAATAGGATTGGGGAATAGTAATCTGTCAGTACTAGTACACATAATGACAATTGGGGGATACCTAAATGAGTATGGCACCAGAACCCAGAGGTATTCGCTGCGTAGGGATAATGCACGAGCCACGGGGAAATTTGACTCAGGACTTAGTCGCGATTTCTCAAATAGCCATATGTGCTAGTACACGTACACTTTGTGCGATAGTGATGCTCCTTCTGTCACTCGAATACTTTCCTCCCTGCACAATGCTCCCAGCACCATACCCATGTAAGGGCCAGGTTGAGGTTAGGGCCTCAGAGCCAACAGCGTAACCAATTGGCATCTACGTTATAGACCCCGTGGGGTGTGGTGCGCGACGCTTTGCTCTGGTTCTCGGTCTGCGAGCGATAACATATTCATCAGGCTCGAAGGATGCCGTTCTTACGGAGGTACAGGGCATAAGTTTTGTAGGTTCTACAAGCGAGGTCTGCCACCCTCAACCCCTGTGTAACCTGCAATACTTATGCCCTGTACCTCCGTACACTACAAGTACCGGCACTACCGCATTGCCTGGCAAGATCCGCCTGCCACCAACATGCCGAAGCAAGAGCCTTGTCCGCGATTTGCCCCAAATTCGCAACAGAACCCCTTCACTTAACCCTTTATGGCCAAAACCAGGCCCATACTAGACCCTCTTTGACTGTACTGGATGTCTCACTGTAGCCCTGCTTTGTTTCAACCTATCGTAGTGCTACTTGTACTTGAAGCTACCAACGAATCTTGCTAGAGAATGAGACATACTATCGTCAGCCTACACGGAAAAATCCGTGTTAAACCCGCCCTGGGTTGTTCGTATGCTTGGATTGGCGGTAACCCCTTTGCTTAGGTAACAAATGAGATATTGAACCTTGCGACCTGATCGCTATCGCAAGATATTCATCCACAATCACTCGCGTCAATTTCCAACCCGCCGGAGAAAACCCATAAAGCTTGAGAAAAATCTGCAGCTAAAACTTCACCTCTACGGAGGTACAGGGCCTAAGTTTTGTAGGTTCCACAAGCGAGGTCTGCTACCCTCACCTCCTGTGGAACCTACAAAATTCAGGCTCTGTACTTCCGTATGTACCCCCCTTAATCGGTGTTGTTGGTAATGTTATCGGATACCGACGGATGAACCCAAGCCCTGAAAACCTGGGGCTGAAGTTGGAATTGCAAGGCAGCTATTACCAAGAACTGCTTTCTGCACTTATATGAGGGGTACAGCAACGCCTCAATGCTTGGCCTTTTCGCAATCGGATGGTACATAGGGGGAAATGGTTTATCTATGCGGGCAGTTAAGGCCATTTGCCATCATATCAGTACTGTACGCTAAGGGTGTATATCTGCACCCTTAACCCCTGAGAATCTAGGGATTGCGCTTGGGGAACCAGATATCCGTACCGCAATCGTAAGCGATGTTTCTCGCTCGTGCCCTATGGGCAGCATTTTGGATATCTTCACTAGCGCTCGCACAGACAAATAGGACAGTTAAGATATTAGGCGCAAAGCTTGTCGAGTCTGATATCGAAAAACAGACGTGGAATTGGGGACCTAATTCCCGATGTCGTCTACTGGCTCATCAGAGTTTGCCCCCTTGTTCTGCCTGTGAGAAGCTGATTCTAACTTGCTATATGAAGGTATTGTTGTCAATTATAAGGGAAAAGAGCTGCTTATATTTGACGGAGGCCTTGCAAAATTCAATTACCAGCGGGATAGCGAGTACTTTGAGGTTTTGGAACTGAGTTAGTCACATTTATTTCCAGTCCTGATTTTACGGAAGCTCACACACCGATTGAGATCCTCGAACGGTCATCATTGACCTCAGTATGCCCTTCACCTCTAGGGATTTTATTCCAATGTCCCAAAAGAAGAAGCCATTGGGGGTTCCTGTGGTCGACCGTTTTGGTCTCTGGGAAGGCTCAAACCAGGGCTCGATCCTCATGCAAGGAGGGCATTTCTACGATGCTGACGATTGGCGAAATTCGTCCTACTGGCTTGAAAAGAAGGATATCCCACCGTACAGCATCTGGAAATACGACCTGGACACTTCCACATGGACAGAAGTTCCTCTTCCGGCCAACAGGAGCAGTTTCAAGCGCGGATTTGGCGGTGCGGCCGTTTCTGTTCCTAATACAAATCAGAGCTACTATATTGGGTTTGTCATCAGCCTGCTTCCCTAGCAATCAACTGACTTGAATTGTAGAGGCCTCTGGACTCCACGTTCGTCAAGTGACTCCCTAGACGGATTGGCAGTTCCACTATCTGGAATGCTAGTATACAACCATACAGCAGGCACGCTTACAAATGAGTCGTTCGGCGAGACAGGAATGGCCTACTGGCACGGGTCTGCCAACCACCTTAAAATTGGAAAAAAAGATGGATTCTTGATCGCCCTCATGGCTGAGACGAGCCCCGGTGGAGTCCCGATCGAGTACGATCTTGTTACTCCCGATGAGCACGGCTCCATCGTAAGTCCTTTCACTTTGCCGAAATTAGCTGCTGCTCTCACTGAAAACAATCTAGCTTTCGTTCCGATATGTTATGTTCTACGACCTCAATAATAAAAAGTGGATAAACCAATCTACCACCTTTTATAACGGGGAAGTTCCTGTTTCCAGAACTAGATTCTGTGGGCAAACAGTTTACAGTGATGAAACAAAAACCTGGGAGTACGCTCTACGTTCCCAATCCTCAAGATTTCCATTCTGACTTTCGGAAATCAAAATAGGCTTTGGGTCCATGGTGGTATGTTGATAGATCCGCTTGGGGAAGCTGCTCCAGACACCTGGGTCTTGACTATGCCAAGTTTTATGTTCGTTTCTTTCCCCTAGCCAAACATTATTTCAAAACTAATTTTTGAAAATACCTCAGCTGGACCCGGGTCGAGATGCCTGACAGCATCGTTAGAATGCGTTCTCACACTTGTAACGCTGTTGGCAGCCAATTATTGATAATTGGCGGTTACCCACCGTCTGCGCGAGTAGAGAAAAATGCGACCTGCGATCCTGAATTAATTAAAGTGCTAGACATGAACACGATGACTGTGAGTATCTCCCTAATCCGATTAGGGATCAACGTAGTAATGTCATCGTCAGTCGGGTTCACACTACACCCCTGGAACAGTATACAAAACACCAGAACTCGTGCGCAAGAATGCAGAATTCCACCTTAAACGTGTGGATCCGCAGAGCGGCTGGGCAGACGATGAGTTACGTGACGCGTTTCGTCACAGTAGGGGCCCATCACCATTGTCAAAGGGAAAAATAGCTGCTATAGTTGTCTCTGTTGTCATTGGCTTGCCACTTTTGGTATTTATCATACTTTGCGCCATCTTCAAGTCACTTCCGAGGTTCCAGTGGCCGCCGTGGGGGTCAGTCGCCGTCCCGCTCCCACGACAGCCAAATTCGCCCCCACGAAAGCCGAGCCCGTCACCCACAGAGCGATCGTTCCCCCGCTAGGGCCCGGAGGCCGCGGAAGCGGGACCGGTTGGGCCTATCGGTATTCTGGGTTTAGGGCCACTATGATAGCTTGTAAGACAGACCGTTTTTATTATAGATAAAGAATTAATCGATTAATTGCCTCTGGATTAGTGCTTCGGTTAGCGTGTGGCGTATCAGTGCTCACAAACTCCCAGGGCAGTAGTGATAGGTGCTACTTTTGCTTATTATTTATGTCATTGTAGTCTTTAATTTTGCTTGATGCTCGTGCTCGTGCGAGTTGTTAGACGCCGGGGGCCGGGAATTGGCCCCGAGTGACTATTTGTGAATTTCCCGCTAAACCAGTATTTATCGTACAAGCACCGCCAGGATATCATGCCAATTGCCCAACAGCAAAGGCAGATAATAGAGCTTTTGGCTCTACGGGGATCTAAAAGTCGAGCATGTGCTCTGGCGTGCCCATAAAAATCGGAAAACATGCAGTAACCCTTGTCTATAGAGAGTTGTGTAAGATCGGTTTTTACTGACACACCCTGAGCATGACATTTTATGAAGGGCTGTTATCAGGACCTGATAGGTACTGTACCGGCACCCCAAGGTCAGTCACGTGACTCCCCGCACACCGTGTCGGTGGGTGTTGCTAGGGAAGAAGTAAAGTATGATAGGTACGACTGCTGCGCGAAACTCTCAGAATGGCCCTTGCTTATCGAACGATGAACATAAACACATGCATCAACTCAAGCCAACCCAACCGCGTCAACCCATCTCTTCCTACCCTCATCCACCAACCCTGCAAACAACCTGACGCCGTCGCTCACCTCCTTGCCAAACAAAGATCGTCTCTGAGAGTTCGCTTCCGCCTACCTTTGTTTCACAGGGGCCTAGTCTTTTGAGTGATATCAAGACGTAGAGGAAGAAAGCCTATATCCGCCTTCCTTTCCCCTTTTTTCCATCGGACGCACTCCCGGTAGTCGCATCCCCATACACTGAAGCAAATAATGGCGACCAACGGTCCAGCGATCAAGCCCGACCCAGACGTCAAGATCGAAGACGCAGATATTAAGGCTGAGGTCTCGGATGTTGATGATGACGAACTATATGAAGATGCCGGCGACCTGGATATGTCTAAGGGGGACAAGGCGGTGTGGTTAGTGAAGCTCCCGAGCTTTGTCGCTGAGCGGTGGAATGAGATTGACGATAATGAGGAGATTGTGTTGGGTGTTGTGAAGGTTAATCCAAAGGATACTAGCAATGTGCGTAAAAGAAAATCAAGAGAGAAAAAACAAAAAACAATTCTACCATTTAAGTAGCTTTATTTTTTACTTTGGTTCTCCTGGCTGACTGGTGGTGACGCTTTCCCATAGCTCAAACTTTCACTTGAGAGGAATCAGGCGAACGGAGAGATCCCTACAGAGTATGATTTGAGGATAACCAATATGGAGGTCAACAACACTTTTGTTTTTACGGAGAAGGATATGCCAGGATTTTCGAGCAAGTTGAATACCGGCGGTGTGAAGGAGGGTGAACCGGCGATTCCTGCGAGGCTGTTATACCAGCACCGTGACCGAGAGAGCAATAGTGGAGGTAACGGCGGTGGGAAGGGTAATTGGGGGAAGCAGAGATATCAGCCATATGTTCGGAAAGCTATTCCAAGTATGGTTCCTGATAATTAGTTGGTTTCTTCCTTCCGCAGGCGTTGACAATGTGTCTAGAGAGGACTTCGCTAGTTGGAACTGTTCGCCACGAATGCTCGATGTCTCCTGTTGTCAATGAAGAGTACAAGCGGTTCCAGTTATCTAAGTTCCGTCAAGCAGATGCCCCGAGAGTCACCACTCAGGTTCTCGATTCCAATGCTGCTGGCGGTAATCTCCTTGCGCCCGGTACCACTGGTGCCACAGCTAAGAGTTTTGCGGGCTTCGTTGTAAGTACAATAGTCAAACTGTCATTTTTTGCCACTCTATTCTATAACACAGGCATCTAAACCTACCACACAGAAACCCACACAAGCGGTACGAAAAACAACAGACAACAAAGCCGCCCGTATGCCTCACTCAGAGCTCCTCACGGCTCTCTTCTCCCTCTTTGCAGAACACGAATATTGGTCCATGCGCGGCATCCGCGAGAGATTATTCCAGCCAGAGCAATACCTCAAACAGACCCTGGATGAGATCGCAAAAATGGACCGCAACGGCCCCTTCACAGGAAAGTGGTCGCTCAAGAGCGAATACAAGAATACAGACGACAAGAAGAAGTTGGAGCTCGCTGCATCCACTGGTGGAGAAGCTGGCCAGGAGGTCATCGAGATTGACGACGACGATGAAATGGTCGAGATGGAAGATGTCCTTAAATAAATTCGGATCGATCAACTGGAAGGAAGAAAAAGAAGGAAGAAAAGTGGCTGGCAGCGTATTGTTATCCTTAGGTTAGGATGAGGATTTATTTTGCTGTATATACTTGAGTTTGCTTTACTTCACCCTGCCCATCTTTCACTTTTATTTCGTTCTTTTACCCCTTCATTTTTTCAGTGCCGCAGCATTGCTGGTCGGGATGGGGATGTAGTCTAATTGAATGCTCAGTATGTGTAGGGTCATGTGGTCTTAGTTGCTCTTTTGTTCTCGTTATTACACTATCTTCTTACTTATTTTCTTTCTCCCTTTTTTCTTCGTCTTTTTCCATCTTATTCCTTACTCTTTACCTCTTTACCTCTTTCCTTTCCTTTTCTTTCGAAAAATCAATTAAAACTCGGACATCGGCGTTTTGGGGTTGCTTTGAGTATCAACAGTATTGCACCTGGCATTGCTTCCTTTTCTTCTTCTTTCCTTTTGCTTTCCCCCGGCCAGAAGCTTGGTGACGGCAGTAGATGTCTACCCGTACCGGCGCGATAGTCTAGCGCATACGGTCCGCGAGGCAAGGATAAATTGTTGGTTCAATTTAGCTACAATTGGGGTACACGAGTCCCGTGACCTGGAGAGTGAGTGAGTATGGGTGTTTACCGTGCCTTGGTATTGATAGTGCTAGAGGCGTTTGAGAAAGAAGGGTCTTAGCTTTATGATATCGTTTTATGATATCGTATGGTAGGCTGTCGGTGTGAGTGTCATGGGGTATTGGGATGCCATTGTATTCCATAAACAAGGTACCGTTATGATAGGATCCAGGCTTTCTACGGCACTGTGGAGGAGAGCCATCTGCCTACCGTACCGTACCATGATTGAATTACGAGGTAGAGGAAGATCTAGCTCTGTAAGATAAAAAAAAAAAGGATAACCCAATCCAATTAAATTCCGATTCCACTTTGTAACTTCCCGAAAATCCCACCAAAGCTCTCTTAAGCTAAGGTTGCGGCGGTACGGTGCTAGTATGATACCGGTATGTCGTTCCTCTCCACGGGGCTTTCCTCCCGTTACTCATTGGCAGGCATAGTAAGCCCTCATCGCACAAGTCGTCCCGATTGGGAAACCGAGCCTGAGAGTTACCCTACCACCCCATTGAGCGTCTGGAGCTTTGTTTCTTTACTTCTCTTTCTATCAACCTCCTCCTCACATGCAACCTTCTCTCACCCAACAACACCACACTACTTTCACGACTATAAAGGCCGCTCTCCCCACCTATTTTGAAGATTTCCTCAATTCCTCCTAATTTCTTCTACCTTCACTTTCGCCCGATACAAACATGAGTACTTCTAATTTACTCAATCATGACTATGACGTCGACGAAGACGACCAGGATTTCGACACTGGCCATCTAGACCAAGATGCTGAGGGTGAGCCTGATGATGAAGCTCCACCCGCTGGCGGTCAGCCAGACGATGATGACGAGGAGGATGATGAAGAGGACGACGAGGAGGACGACGAGGAGGATGAAGATGACGACCTGGTATGTCATCGAAAGCCTTACTCGGGCGCTCCCCTGATCGGTTTCTCTTTGAGTGAGCCATTGAGTCCGCGTGAAATTTGCTAACAAATAGCCTGCCTTGACAGCCCCAGCGCAAGCGCGCTCGTAGACCGCCTCGCAATCAGTTCCTCGATATTGAAGCCGATGTCTCCGACGAAGACGAAGAGGATCCTGATGAGGACGAAGAAGATGGTGCAGAAGCAGGCTTTATCGCTGACGATGCTGATCGCCCGGAGTTGAGCGACCTCCGCCAATACCCTCGTGACGACCATCGCCATCGTGAGCTCGATCGCAAACATGAGGCTGAGCAAGCAGAGGACATGGAGCAAATTGCCGCTGGGTTTAAAGAACGTCATGGCAGGTCGGCCCGGAGACGCATGGAGGATTCACAAGTGGTTCCTAGAAGGCTGTTATTACCATCCGTTAACGATCCGAGCATTTGGGGCGTCAAGTGTAAGCCTGGAAAGGAGAGGGAGATTGTTTTCTCGATTCTCAGGAAGCAGGAGGAATTAGCCAATACGAAGGCTCCTCTGCAGATCACCTCTGCGTTTGAACGTGGTAACACCATGCCCGGGTATATCTACGTCGAAGCAAAGAAGCAAGCAGACGTTATGCATGCCCTTCAAGGTGTTTCTTTTGTCTATCCCATGACAAAGATGATTCTCGTTCCCATTAAGGAGATGCCAGACCTCCTTTTTGTTATGAAGAAAGCCGAGATCACCCCAGGAACATGGGTTCGTTTTAAACGTGGAAAGTACCAAGGCGACCTTGCCCAAGTCGAAAACGTCTTAGCTAGTGGCCTCGAAGTTAAGATCAGGATGGTACCTAGGTTAGACTACGGCAACGGCACTGATATTGATGACCCAAGCGGTAACAAGCGAAAGCGTAATCCGTTTGGAAAGAGTGGATCACTTGCCGGACGCCCCCCACAGCGACTATTCTCCGAAGTTGAAGCTAGGAAGAACCATGCAAAGTATTTGTCACAAGCAACACAGGGGAGGAAGAAGGTTTTCACTTATCTCGGAGACGAATATGAAGACGGATACTATATCAAAGACGTCAAGCTCAACCTCATTCAAACCGAAAACGTTAATCCAACTCTGGAAGAGGTCTCTAAGTTTGCATCCGGAGGGGATGATGGTACCGAAAGCCTGGATCTCCATGCCTTGGCCCAGTCACTGAAGAAAACTATTTCCACCTACCAAGTCGGTGATACTGTTGAGGTCTATGATGGCGAGCAGAACGGTCTCGTCGGGAGAGCTGTTAGTGTTCATGGCGATATTGTCACATTGGACGTGTTGGAAGGCCCGTTGAAGGGAAAACGCACTGAGGTTCCATTCAAAGGACTGAGGAAGCGATTCAATCCGGGAGACCACGTCAAGGTTACCGGGGGAAGCAGATTCCGAGACGAAGTTGGAATGGTTTTGAGGATCAATGAGGACAGGGTCACTCTTATTAGTGATGTTGGCATGACCGAGATTACCGTTTTCTCCAAGGATTTGAGGGAAGCTAGTGAATCTGGGGGCATGGAAACTGGCGGGAAATATGGTCTCCACGATCTGGTACAACTCGAGTATGCACTCATGGTACGCACAGGCTTTAACTGAACCCTCTGCTGACAATTGATCCTAGTGCTACTACCGTTGCCTGCGTTACCAAAGTCGACAGAGAGTCCGTTAGGATCATCGATCAACTTGGCAACATTAGAACAATCATACCATCTCAGATTGCAAGCAAGCTCTCAAACCGTCGCCCTGGCGTAGCCACAGATCGAAACGGCTCCGAGATCCGCGTTGGTGATACTGTCAAGGAAACAGGCGGAGAGACCCGATCCGGTGTCATCTTGCACATCTTCAGATCTTTCGCCTTCCTTCACAATCGTGAAGAGACTTCGAACGCTGGTGTGTTCGTCTGCAGGACCAATAATGTCGCTACCATCGCTGCCAAGGGGGGCAGGATTACAAATACCCAATCTACTGGACCGGATCTTACCAAGATGAATCCCGCTATGCAACGCAATGGAAGATCCCCGGATGCTTCCGCCATGCCGCCTCCACGCACCGGTGGAAGAGATAAAACCATTGGACAGACGGTTACGATCAGACAGGGACCGTATAAAGGACTTGTGGGGATTGTCAAGGATGCGACCGACACTACGGCGCGAGTGGAGTTGCACACCAAAAACAAGATTGTCACAATCGAGAAGGTGAAGTTGGGTTTTAAAGAGTGAGTTTTCCATATCCCCTCCCCCGTCATCTACGGCATCGCTAATTAGAAATCGATATACAGCCTTCACACTGGTACTATTAAGCCTTACCAAGACTTTATGCGCCCTGGTGGCCGTGGAGATGGAGGGGGGTATGGCAGAACACCTTCTTCGATGTCCTCGGATAGGGCCTCTTCTTGGAGCGGTAGCAGGTCCCCTCAGTCCAGCTTTTCGCCGCGTACACCGGCACATAGCCTTGGGAACAAGACTCCTGCCTGGCTGAACTCTAATGATGGTAGTCGCACACCTGGATACTTTCCCGGTAGTAAGACGCCTGCGTATGGTATGGACGGTAGTAGATCTTCCTATGCTGGAAATAAAACTCCTGCGTAAGTAGTCCTCCTCCACCCACTTTACAATATCTAACAATTACAACAGTTGGAATCCATCTTCCCGCACTCCCTACGCCTCAGACACTGATCGTAGCACTTGGGACGCTGGCTCCAAAACCCCCGGTCGCCCTAGCCTCGATTCCTTCATGGACTCCAGCTCCACCTCTGCAAACCCCTCCAATAATAACTCCTCATACTCTGCCCGCACTCCCGGCGCCTCCTACAATGCCAGCTCTCCAGATTTCATTCCACCCTCGTACAGCAGCAAAGAGCTCTCTGCGCCCACACCCGGGGGCCCCATTTCCGCGCCCACCCCCAGTGCCCTGTCTGCTCCCACTCCTGGTCCAATCTCCGCCCCAACCCCCAGAGACGCATACGGCGGGGCGTGGGGAGGCCCGGAGACAGCGCCTACTCCTGCCCCATACGGCGCTGCCCCTACTCCTGGTGCTAGTGGAAGTTACGGCGGCGGAGGTGCTAGTGGTGCTGGGTCTAGAGATCCTAGAGGTGGCTATTACCAAGGTGCTCCAACTCCTGCAGCCGGATATGGAAATCCCAGGACTCCGGGCGTTTGGGCTGGTGGTGACGATGATGAGATTCGATACGCAGAGCCGACAACCCCATAGAATCTTCACTTGGACGGGTAGCGGCTTGGTTGGTCAGATCAGTGTAACCAAGAAGGCTTTCGGTAATTGAACTCGGGGGGTTATAAGGGGGTTTGAATCAGAGCTTCTGAAAATGGGGATTGAAGAGAGGTTCTTTAATGTTTTAGTAGGCAAAAATAGCAGGAACTTTTAACGGGAATTTCCACCTTCAACCCGACTACGTGAGTATTTGTTGCTCAGAAGCAGGGAAAGAGGAGTGTCGGTGCTAGTTTATTCGCTTCTTCTGCTACATTTTGCTTCCTTTCCTATCATTTTATTTGTTTCTTTGCTTCCAACTGTTTTCAAATGTCACTGTTTACCATTTTGTTAGGAGTTCTATCTTATAACCCCCCGGTTCGAAAAAGCGCGTTCCTAGTCCTTCGATCATTCTTGATCCAACCCCCCCCCCTTCTTTACAACATTGGGTTAGATTGACTAGTGAATAGTAGTGTTGCGTGGTAATGGCCCCGGATGCGGAATGCATGCATGATAGGAGTTGGATGTCGTCAATCTCCTTTTGTGGAAATAAAAAAAAACATGGTGATGGATGGATGGAGCGGGGGTACCATAATTTCTTTGCTTTTTTTTCTTCTTCCTCCTTTCTAAGGGTTTGTGTTTTTATTTGTACTCTACTTCACTTCACTTTGATTTCTTTTTTTTTGATGACCTATGGATCACGGCTCGAATTGAATCGAAGGTTGGCTTGGCTGGTAGTTGGTTGATTGGTTGGTTGGTTGGGTGTCTATATACCGGTAGTCGATAAATTAAAATGTATTTCACCTTGCTGTAATTAGGCCCTGTTTGGCACGCAAAAAATACCATTGTATTTTCAGTTATAATATTCCCAGAATTTCTTGTCCCCACAGTATTTTGCAACATCACTCTTTCTGCTGCATACTGCTTAATGGTCAGGTCTCTGATTGATTTCCCCTTTTCACAGAATATGCAGAGGGGCATCTGCTATCTCTCTATGATTTAATCATTGTCTTTTTAACACCTCTTACCTTTGGTATTAGGAAATACGCTGTTTTCAGAAAAACGGAGTGTTTTTTATTCACTGGCGTGCCAAACAGGGCCTTAGTTTGTTTTGCGGCTCATTGCTGTGTGGAAAGGGTGGGATGGAAAGTTGGAGTCGAGGCCGGGACTGGGTTGACAAGGTTTGTAAGATATTCATGGCTGAGAAAACTGCATAATATACATCACTATTGTAACTACTTAGGAGTAGAGCGTGAGGTCTAATTATGATGAGCATCATAGTTCGATAAATGATGGTTACCGTACTCCGCCTCTGCCTCGGGCGTTGGAGGATGCAAACCCCAATTCCCCATATGCATCCGAGTGACATCTCGTGATAGGATCTTCACTCCTACAGCAGTGGGTTATTTTTCCGTGTAGTCCGTCCCCCTTCCAGCCAAGTTTCTTGTGGAACTAGACCCTCTGCGGTGCGAAGAGCAACCCATGTACCATATTTTACTTCCTAAGTGATACTCTACCTGTAATGCTGAAGATGTCGAGCACAAACCACCGGCAAATCACGACAACTGGTACCTTCACATCACAACTGCCACCAAAGCCAAATCACAAATCACCCAGTAGCGACGCATGGCCCCATTTATTTAATAAGATTTTTGTTTATCAAAAGACCGCTACTGCTCTACACAGAGCCTCTCTGTCTAATCAATCAACCAACTGCATTCAAGCTCTCTCACTCCCCCTCAACCTAACCGCCTGACCAAACTTCTGCAGTTTCGTGAGGAGCTGATCGCCCTGTTTGACAACGTCCTGGTACTGTCGGTTCTTGTCGTCGGGACGATTTGTCTCGATGACGCCATTGACACGGTCGATTGTGCAATTTAACTTTTTCGAGGGGATGAACTTGGAGAGATCTCGGTCCAGCCATTCTACTGATACTCCAAAGGCGCTCGCCATGCTTTCCAAGCCAACGATGCGGTAGGACTCGAGGAGTTGGGCATAGGCTCTTCGTCTCATTTCGCGGACATACCTGGTGTTTGTTAGCTTACCTCAGGTCCGTTCTGGGGGCGCACTAAACAGACCAGGCCTTATGCTCGGCTAGAATGCGATCCCTGCTCAAGAAACGCTCTTCTACGTCCGCAAGCGCAACAAAGAAACTCTTGTAGTCGCAGTGATATAAGCTGTTGACCAAACTTTCCAATGAAGAGTAACCCTCGGTATCCTCCGTCTTAGAGTCAATCATCTCAACATCCCCCGCAGAAACTGCACCCCCGCTCCTAGAGCCCAAGATAGCAAGTACCTCCGCCGAATCAATAACCTTGGCCTTGAAATCAACACGATTAAGAGAGATCGTTCCAGCAAGAACAGCGTAGAGGACAAGGGTAGAGTAGGAACAGATTTCTGTCGATGTAAAGGTAGACAAAGAATCGAGGAGTAGTGGTGCGGCCTCGGCGTATTGGCGACAAGAGAGAAGATGTAATCCTGTGTAAGACTTTAGACGATTGCGGCGATCCCAATCTCCACCAGTATCAATGAGACTGTCGCAATCAGCTATAGTTTCATCACTTTATCACCACCCATATCCAAACATACCGTCTAGCGCGCTCAACACTCTTCTTAACCCCAGCTTTGTCATCGTAGAACATCTCCATCCGGATAATGGCAAGGACGATATCGATCTTGGCACCCAAAGTCGGGGTCTTGATGTAAAGTTCTTCATACGCAGCAAGAGCTCTCTCCTAACTCCAATCGTCAGCTATTAACTCCAAGCAATCCCACCCCACAGATAACCCCACTCATAATTGAAGAAAAGGGCCAACCTTATCCACAACCCTCGCAAAAAACTCGGCCTTCTTCCCCATAGCCTCTACAACCTCCGACTCCCCCGCCTTCTCATCACTCTCCTTGATCTCCGTATCGAGCACCTCCAATTCCTCATCATTGCTCTTCTTCAACTCCCCATAGTACTTTTCGTCCCAAACGATCTTACTAGATAGTATTCCATCGGTGGGATGAGCAAGGTATCGATAGAGAGGGGCCTGAGAGGTGTCTTTGATGGATGCGGTGAGGGCCTTGTTTGCAGCAGGATGGTAGGCAGATAGCGAGGGGGTGCGGAGGGTGAATATGTGTTGGGAGAGAAGTAGGTTCGGATAAGAGGCGTACTGGGGGTCTGAACCCATTTTTGCAGTTCGAAGGGGGGAGGTATCTGGATATCTATCTATCTATGGCGGAGATGAGATGAGGAGTGCTCTTGATCGTGATGAAGACAGATAGATGGATAGATGGAACAAACCCCCGAGCGGCGAGATGTTAGAGTTGTCAGAGCAATGGGTGGAAATGGGATAAAGTTACTACCCACAAGACAATAAGCCCAAAGCTGCCGGGGCTGCTCTGGTCGTCTGCTGACGTAATCTACAAACCCTGATGTATCAGCCACCCGCCACAACACCCAATCAATCATCCACCCAACAACCTCAAAGGCGCTCGCGAAAAGAACGAACCTTACGTACAATCACGATCAACCTCAACAAGCTCACCCTCCCTTCCTTTTTTCTTCTTTCTTTTCCATAGCCACAGACAACATCATGGGATACTACTATGGGACCGGAACGCTGACCACAGCGGTACTCGTTGTCGGAGCTTGTACGCCCTTTACTTTCCTCCAGTTCATCAGCTGCTGCCCCTTATTACTGTCTGTCCATAGCTAACAAATGAGTGATCAAAACGGGTAGATATGCTCTTCAATGGAGATGGCGAATTTTTCAACGCGAGTTCCACTTATTCACCATCACCGCCCCTGCTCCTCCTCCCACGCCTTCCTCCTTCTTCTCCAGCGGGACTAACAGCTCATTAGATCGGCCGATTTTTAGAAGAAACATCACCATACACTTGGGCCTCACTAGGCGTAGCATTATGTATAGGCCTCAGCGTCGTCGGTGCAGCATGGTAGCAACTTTCCTCTCAACCACATCACCTCAAAAATTAACATCCACAAACCAGGGGAATATTCGTAACCGGCTCAAGTATAATCGGCGGTGGTGTGCGCGCCCCAAGAATCCGCACAAAGAACCTAATCTCCATCATCTTCTGCGAAGTCGTAGCTATTTACGGCGTAATCATGAGTACCTCCCCCTTCCCCCACTTCCCTCCCCCCCTCTTGTCACTAACATCCCCATAGGCATCGTCTTCTCCGCAAAACTAGGAAACGTCTCCGCAGAAAACCTCTATGACCCGAAAAACTACTACACCGGCTACGCGATATTCTGGGGTGGCATAACGGTCGGCGTGTGTAATGCTGTGTGCGGCATCGCCGTAGGGATTACCGGATCGTCGGCCGCGCTGGCAGACGCGGCGGATCCCTCGCTCTTCGTCAAGATTCTTGTCATTGAGATTTTTGGCAGCGTGTTGGGGCTTTTTGGGCTGATCATTGGGCTGTTGGTTGCGGGCAAGGCGGAGGATTTCAGTTAATTTGGTGGTTGTGGTTATGGTATGGGGATGGAGAGAGGGGGGATATATACACCGAGTGAATGCTGAGAGGAAAGGAAAGCAATAAAAGATTGGCAGGCTAAATGGATTGTGGGAGGGTGGAAAACGGCATTTTCTGGCGCGGTAACTATGGTATGGGGTTTGCTGTATTATTATTATGTAATTGGTAAAGGCTTCGTACAATGATTATATCCAATTACAGATAGCTTACACCGTTTCATGCAGAATACTCTATCCAGTTGTATGCCTGGATTGGATTGGTGGTGGCTCCCATAGCCAGCACAAACAAAACTCATGAACACCCCGCCCCAGAAACCCCGCCCATAAAACTCAAGTTCTACGAACAGGACAATACCATCCAAGTAGACCATAACGCTAAAGTGCATGACCAAAACCAATTCCAACCCATAAAGTCACTAACTTACAAGCCAATGTCTTACCAATCCTACTTACATCCCAGCTCAGCTGTTCGTTGACCCCTAATACTATCAACGATAGAATACTCTCAGTTGCACAATCACAATAACTCAATAGATATTCACCATCATACTGTAATCCTATCGACCTGTACATACTGGTATGAATCTATAGGCTGTGAAAAGAAAAGATGAAAAAAAGCGAAAGCTGCCATGAAACGCCTCAGATGAAGGGAAGGGAAAGGCGAAAAGAGAAAAAAAAAGACGAAGGAAAACTACATCGCCCCTTGTTTCCGAATCACGTCTTTGCATTTCCCAGTCGTCTAGCATTTAGAACCAGCCGCCTGTCTAAGTAACCTGACCAAGACCTTATTCTAAACGTTATTAGAAAGGTAAAAAAAATAATAAAAATAAAAAATGAACAAAAAAACCCCTCCGCAGATAGAACGCCAAGCATAAACAAAGTTAAACCGTTTTGGCTTCCCCTGCCACAAGAGAATCGGCAACCCGGGAGATGGCCCCGGCAATGTCGTCCACGAGATCATCGGCATCTTCAATGCCTACAGACAATCTAATGAGATCGTCAAAGACCCCGGACTCCTCCCTAGCAGCAATGGGGATCCCAGCGTGGGTCATGCTAGCTGGAACTTCACAAAGAGACTCGACACCCCCAAGAGACTCGGCGAGAGTGAAAATCTTGGTTTCTTTGCAGAAGCGATGGGCAGCTTGGAAGCCACCACGGATGCGGAAAGATATCATACCACCACCCATTGCCTTTCTATGTTGCTTGATGGCGACTTTGCGCTGCGGGTGAGAGCTCAAGCCGGGGTAGTTGACCGAGATAACATGGGGAGAGGACTCCAAAAATTGAGCGATAGCCATAGCATTTTCATTGGCAGCCTTGACTCTGAGATGAAGTGTCTTCAGGCCTCGATGGGCGAGCCAACAATCGAAGGGGCTTGGGACTGCCCCAATGGCATTCTGAAGAAAGGTCAATGTGTCGTTAAGTTCGGAGGAATTGTAGGCAGCAACACCCATCAATACATCCTATGATAACCGTTAGTATCGGCACGAAATGTTATGCAGGTTCAAGAAGGAGCAACATACACTATGCCCATTAATGTATTTTGTGACCGAATGGATAACAATGTCCGCACCATGATCCAACGGGTTCTGAACATAAGGTGACAAAAAGGTATTATCAACAACCACCAGAATGCCATGTTCATGAGCGACATCGGCAACAGACTGAATATCAACAAGCGAGAGTGTAGGATTGGAAGGAGTCTCGATCCAAATCAACTTGGTATTCTCCTCAATCATGGCACGAGCATCGACTTCAATTGCACCAGTAAAGGTAACACGGATGCCGTGGGCCGCGGCAACCTTGGTGAAATACCTATGAGTCCCACCATAGACATCAGAGATGGAAATGACATGAGAGCCGGTTGCGAGGCTCTGCAGGATGGTGGCAGTGGTAGCAGAACCAGAAGAAAATGCCAAAGCATAATTGGCATTCTCTAAAGCGGCGACAGCATGTTCGAAGTGATCCCTATTGGGATTAGAACTGCGAGAGTATTCGTAGAGACCAACTGGGTTTCCAACGCTGGTTTGAGCGAAAGTGGTGGATAGTGAGATCTAAAGAATTTGTCAGCATCCCCAAATAGGAATCGAAAGGCAATTGCAGGGGTGGGGGAATTACGGGAGCAATGACGGCACCGGTGACGGGATCATGGGGAGCACCGGCTTGAACAGCACGGGTAGCAAAGCCACGGGTGTCCTTCTGGAAACGAGGGGCATCTTCAATTGGGAGAGTAGCGATAGTCATCGTGAATCAATTTGAACAAAAGGTCCGAATGAATATTAAAGTGAAGATTAGAGGAAAAGAGGAGGCGAACAGGAAAGTTTTGCTTATCGTTGGCGGGGGAGAGAGGGAGAGAGGGAGAAGAGGCTTTTAAAGGAGAAAAAGACTTAAAAAAAGAAAATTTCTCGGAGGGGGAGGGTGCAAAAGGCGGGGCAGCAAGTAGATGGACCGAAACCCTAGATGTGGCAGACTTCCGTAGATTCCCCCAATGGACCCTCAAACACACTGTTTATCTCAACCGTGACAAGTATGCGGTCTTTATGCCCTCAAGTTGCCTTAGTGCTATATTTCTATAGTCCCAACCCGACTCTCGCCAGAATACCGTATAGAGTACCGGTTCAAAGCCCGAGCAAAAAACAGAGAATGGGGAGGAATATAGATATATCCAAGAAGCAGCAAGGGGAGGAGGAGCGTTTTTAGTTCACACAAGAAGAGTGAGAAGAAGGGTAAACTGCAAGATGATTTTAAGAGATAGAGAAAAGATTGTATCCAAACCCCTCGTCATCTACCCCCTTTATACCCTTTCGCCCCTCACGGTTATCGAGTTCCATTCTTTTCTGTGTGGAAGATTCCGTTAACAATGGAATGTATGGCGACATGGCAACCCAAAAGCGGAACCCACCTTACAAAACCTTCTGTATGACAAATCCAGCGTTGCAACAACCGTGCTTCGGCTCCATGTCCCTTAACTGCGTGCTAGTGAGTAATCTAATACGGGTGCTGTACCCTCCCTACCCGCCAAATTCAAAAGTCTATCCCCGAGATCGCCTTAATGATAGGAGGGTTATTATGGTAGGTATGGCTCACAAATCAAATATCCATAAAAATCAGGGTCACTAGTTGGGCTGAGAGCTTATGAGAGGTGCAGCTCTTAGAAGCGAGGTGTGACGGAGTGGTGGTTTGTGCATGGGTAACGGCGGTCAGGAGGGCAGACTGCTAACTTTAGTCAATAATAAAGTTAGTATGGGCTCTCAGATACGCAGACAATTTGTCATATAAATTTTTGATCTACAATACCGGTACCAAGAGTGCGACCTAGAAAACCCGAGAACAAAATGAGCCCAAAATAAAATACTGCATAAAAAAATGTCAAAATCATTGTCTATGATCAGAATTGACATAATAATAATAATTTAAGACTAAAATAGGCAAATTTATTGTATAATCCATGTGAGAAAAAAAATGAAAAAAAATCCTAATCACCTTTGTTCTTCAAGTTCTAGAGTATCAATCCAATTTTATCATAATATTAAAAAGCCCTAACTTCTTTTGTCAATACTTCTAAAGTAATAATAGAATAGTCTGTGATAATAATATCTATAAAAAAAGTAATTTAAAAAATTATTTCATTGCAGTTAGACAGAAGATTATAATTTTGTTCAAGCTAGCTTACTTAGTACTAGTATTTGAAGTTATACAATCTTGTCTATAATAACTTGGTAATACTATTGCACCACATTTTTGTTTAATATTTTCTGCTTTTTTCTATACCTTCTATTATGCTGCTTCTATTTTATATATACTTCAAGTTGTAGTTTTCCAATATATATCAAAGCTTCTACCCCAACTTATATAAAGCAATCTAAACTCAATTATCTCTACAGTTCAAGTTTTATCTTTCCAATTAAGTGATCAAGTCACCAAACTAAACCAACTGTAATAATAGTTGATATTTTTAATCTAGAGTTTCTTCATTTTCAAAAGAAAGAAATTTGTATAAACTAATTACTACCCTCAGGTTACTGGTATCATAGAAGGATAACTGCCAGTACTTTAAAGCAATCTTTTTATGATATTACTAGTAAAAAAACAATAGTTATTATATTAATCATGATCACTCTCTTAAACTTAGCCCCTATATGTAATACAAGTAAATAAATAAATAAATACCAAGAATACCTTATTCAAGTCTATCACTGGTAACATAATACCTTTCACAGCTACATACTATACTTATTTTTTCTTAAGCCTATCAACAATCCCTCCTCCAAATACAAGTACTCCACCAAAGCAACAGCAAATTCATCCCCCACCTCTTCCACCAATTATAAAATCCCCCTCTTCTCCTTAAACCCACCTATTATCTACTTCCCAGTCCAGACGTCGTAAGCCACCTGATCCAGTCTCTCTGCGTTCATTCAGTGTACTTTCCCCAATCTTCTACGAAGCCTCCTATCACTCCCGTGTTCCCGTCTTTTTAAGACAGACAGACAGACAGAGACAGTACTAGTACTGCAAGTACTGGAAAAACTTATCCAATCAGATTGAACAAAACTCACAGCCCTTACCTGTTACCGCTTACCGCTTCAGTAATAGTACGGATACTAGTGCACTGTACTCGAGTAACACACCCCTGGCCTGGACACCACAACCAATCCAATCAGAAGGGGTAAAATAAATACAAATACTTTGTTAAATTAAATAAAAATAAATAACGGGTCTCTCAGCGCTTGCACTTCCCATCTCGGTATCCTATCACACACCCCAACAATAATATTAACGATAATAATAATAATATCTCGAGTGATTACATGTGAACCCTCTCTCGGACGAACAAATGTGGTATTATATTATCCCTCGCTCAGCAAACCGAGGACACAAGCCCATATCTTCAGCTTTCGTAACTAATCCCACTTCCATCTATACTACTGGTAGTTTTCTTTCTTTTCTACCCAGCTCTAAGTGGTCGACTTATTACCATCGATCACGGACTTGGACTGGGCTGGAGCTGACGAGGATAATTTTTCTCTTTTCTTTTGCCTCA
The DNA here is from genome assembly GCA_003521225.1 of Tuber microsphaerosporum. Taxonomy (NCBI): domain Eukaryota; kingdom Fungi; phylum Ascomycota; class Pezizomycetes; order Pezizales; family Tuberaceae; genus Tuber; species Tuber microsphaerosporum. Next base: position 55,345 of record QOVD01000125.1, on the reverse strand, counting down.
ACAGATTCAACAGATCCAGCGCATAATAGTACACAAAAAAAAACTCTTCAAAAGCAATCAAGAAAAACAAAAAAAGAGAGGTCCTCACGTTAGTTAACAAACACCAAATCCACAGCCAGAAAAAGACGCTAGGAGAATATACCAAGGAAAAATGGAGAAAAGGGGAAAAGACGAGACCTCCAAGTTATTTAAATACAACTCCATCCCTCTGGATCAGGATATAAAAGAGAGCGCTGAATACTAAATGTCGAAATAAAGGGTATGAGATAAAATAAACAGCCGCCGCCATCCTGGCAGCGGTACGACAGCAGCCTCCCTAATAGAAGGAGTAAAGATAATTAGATAGAGACAGATAAGAAGAGAAAAAGGCCGAACAATTTTGTTGATAAAACAACCTCGACATCTTATATGTTGTTAGAAAGGGTCTCGAGAGCTGAGACCATCCCCGGAGGAAGGAGTGTGAGCGACCCAGTCAAAGTAAGGCTTCCTGCATCTTTCGTTGCACCACAAAATGAAAGCGATACATAAGTAAAAGGCAATAACGAGACAAGAGAATGAGTGGTTGTGCACTTTGTATTATAAGGCCAGATTTAGATAGCTAGGTCCTCTGAGGATTCGTAGCAAATCTCCCACTTGAGAGACGAAGAGTAGTCCCGCACAGTAGGATGGTCTCGTACAAAGTATGCTACAGCTGCGCCGCCGAGGGAAACGATGGCCATAGCAGCCCAAAGACTGTAGTTGGTGGTCTCAATCGACACATCATCACTGAGCGAGAATGCAGCACCGGTTCCGGCGAGCGCAAGACTTCGGAACACACTTGCGCCTTGCATGACTCCCATAATACTACCGAGGCTGAAAGCATCAGGACTGGCATTTGTTACAAGGTACGTCACGAGGGTCTGAGCGAACCCAGTGACCAACGTCTTGGTGAAAATTGAACTAGCCGACGATACCCATACTGCGACTTTGGAGCTTACTGCAACCTTAGAGAGTAGTGGGGTTGCGATGTAGATGACTGGGTAGATCCAGCAGCAGAGCCGGTAAAGCTGGAGCAGGCCGAGACGTTGCACGGATTTGGCGAACCCTAAATAAATCACGATACCGGCAGCGATGCCGGCGAACAGCACAACGAGCGATAAGAAGAAGCACGGTAGGCCAAGCCCCCCATGCTCCGTAGAAGAGTTACCGAGAAGGGGCAAGAGCTGATCAAATGACGCCGAGTGAAGCGAAAGGAACGAGTACGAACACAAGAGGATCATTAGAGACGGCGCACGCATAATCTCAGAAAATCTGATAGGCTCTGGTCTCTCATCCTTAAGGGTGTTCCGGCGGCGCGGGGTTGCAGGGTATTCGGCCTGTCCAAGGAATGTGTCCTTCTCGGTGAAAAATTCGGCTGACCGAGGAAGCAGCTGTGTTTCCTCGTCAAAACCTTCCGATGACGAAGTTGGCAGCGTCTAGAAATTACTGTTAGTAAACACGTGATTATTGGTGGGAAATAAGCGCCACAAACCTCCTGAAGGAAAATTAAGTTGACCAGGAAGAAGATGAACATCAAACTCGCGCAAGCTAGTTGGGAGCTCAAAATTGGAAAGGTCTTCCAAACCTTATTATCGGATGAGAATCGGTGGGCAAGGAGGGCTTGCAAGAGCGGTCCGATAACTCCTCCAGTAGCCACGAGCGGAAGCCTTGAAAAGTTGCGAGCCTTGGCACTTGACGTTTCGCTAACATCTCCAATCATGGTGGCAGTAGAAACTCGAATGGAAGAGCTCATAAGCCCAGCAAAAGCTCTAATCAAAGCACAGCTAACAAGCCCATTGCTGAATCCCATGACCACACAAGATATTGTCATCCCGAGCATTCCCGCAAGTGCAACAGGCCTCCTTCCATGCTTGTCCCCGAGCCGACCCCAATAGAGCCCTATTTCTCCTGTATCAGCATCTCCAGATCCCAATTCCACCCGTCCGGAGCCAACTAACCAGCGATAGAACCAAGAGCGAACATAGTTTCCACCAAACCTGTCCAGTAAGCCGAGTTAACGCTTCCGCAAAGTTGGCTATCGCGCAGTAACATGTAGAGCTGTGGTTGCAGGCTCGAGGCAACGATACTACCCGAAATATCAGTCAACTGGCTTAATACTAGAATCTTGTAATCAAATCTTGGGAGAAATATGGAGAAAAACATACGCTTCTGCTAGGTGCAAAGAGTAAATCAAAGAAAGCTGTGTCCTCGAAACCTTTGAGCAAGCCTCGGCCTCCAACTTTAGCTCTTCTTCCTCGACTTCAAAGTTGTTCTTTTCCCCCAACAAGGGTGGTTGAGATTCTTCCTCCACGTCCATGTCGGTAACATGGATACCAAGAGACTGACGTTCACATAGTGATAAGAGCGACATCGCGTATATTTTTGCTAGTTAGTGAGTGTGATTGCTGCGACCGGCGCAATATAGCGTTGGGCTTGTTTTGTTAAGGAGTGTCTAAGGACCAAAAGTCCAATAATAAGGAATAAGGAATGTGTGGAAGATGATTACGAGGGCCTCATTAAGATAGGCTACCCATCCATACGAGTCAATGAGGAGGTGGTGGTATACCGAGGAGGGGTGATAGAGAGAAACGGGGTACTCTGCAATGAAGCAGAATGCGTGTTGATGTTGAAAAGGAGGGTGGGTGGATAAGCAACACAGTTGGAAGAAATGGATAGAGCACCTGGCGAAGGGGGGGTTCGTTCGTCGCCAAGATGAAAGGGCAGACCGGGCTCGAGAAGGAGTTGCGAGCAAAATGGGAGGGGGGAACACCGAGAAGGGGAAATATCCAGGGAGGAGAGGGGCGCGTCTCAGAAGAGGTTCCTCGAAGACAAGACTTGGAGTTGTGGCCGACGGCCAATCAGCATCAGCGAAAGCATACCGAAAAGGGAAATTGCCCTGTCGATCTTCAACCTGAAGCTCGTAGCGCGACAAGGGCATGAAGAAGGGAAGGGTTCAGGGGGGCAATACAGCATGCATCCATTCTGCTGTGGCTTACTGGTACAGTATTATACCCGTGCTCTACTCTACCCTAGCTGGTATTAATTCTGCGCTAACAATCCAGCGCCGAGGGAATGTGCCTTCCTCGACAGACAAATCTGAAGCTATGATACGGTAAGTTCCTGCTCACCTCCGAAGGCATATACCGGTATGATACTGGCATAGCGCTGCACCGGTATCATACCGGTAGAGAAACAAAGCATCCCACCGTTCAAATGATATCACTCGGATTCACTCACTCCCCCTCAAGCAAGGTTTTCAATCTTTTATATCATATCCCGCTAACTTACAATACTTAAATCCTGACCTCTACCCCAACTGGTACCGGTATCATATTAATATTATTATACTCGTCCATACCTTCGCCCCTACTTGTCCGAGCGAGAGCCTCAACCCTGTCCCCTTCGTGCATCTCCAAGCACTTGAGCCATCATATGTAACAGCGTCGTTGCCGACCGGTGCAGCGCGGAGAATAAGTGACAAAACAACCTAAAACTCCCCTACTATCGTGAAAGATCCTCTCCAATGAACTATTGGCTGGGTCGCGGTGTCCTTCCCCGGCTGCCGTTGGGACTCTTCGTCCTTTTGTACCAAAAGTGTGTGAAATCCGGGAACTGGGGATGGTTCAATTGGGGATGGTTCAATCTTTCAGGAACCGTGGCAACCTCACTCTGCCAAGCTAAGACTACCGCGTTATCAGTAACCTTTCACCTCTCCCATCAGATCATACTGTTGAATTCCAATAGTAATAGACCCCAAGAAATATGTGAATCGTTCTTTATCCCCCTCTCCTATCCGTTTATCCTCCTCACTCACTATATCCTTCCATCACCCTCGCTACATTCACTATGCTGACGATTTAAACCCCCCTTTTGCCGCCTGCTGCGCGCCAATCATCCAATCGGGAAACCGAGCGTTAATGTCGTTGTACTGTACCGTTGCGAGATAGATGCACGCACAACCAGCAACGTCTTGCCGCGTGGAACATATGGAAGGAAGGAAAGGGGGGGAGGAATCACCAGCACGGCAAGATATCCGTTTATGATACAAGTAGTAGCGGTGGTGGTGGTAGCGATGATGACGATGATGACGATAAGAGTGGAAACGCAAGTCTTATCCCTCTCCCCATACTGTATTTGTTTCATCTGCATGCTACCGTGGTACGGATGGCGGTTTCGGAAGATATAAATGGTGGATGAGAATTATTCATCCTTCTAAAGAGCTATAATGACACTGAGATACGGTAATAGAATGACTAAAGTATAGAAAAGAAACGAAAAATTTGTGTCGTAGATCACCCGCCCGCACCGTTCCTCCGTCGAAGGGAAGGGAAAGGGAGGAAGAAAACCCTTGAGGAGGAAGATTCGGGACATGGGCTAACTAAAGGAATGAGGTATTGAGAAAAAGAAATTATAGACTAAAATGTTTTACGTGATTCGCGCAAATATTTATTCGACCATGAAGATGAAGCGGTAAAGGGGTATCAAAAAAGAGACTAAAGAAATGGGGGTAGGACGAAAGAAATAGACTCCAACCCACAAAAAAAAAAAAATACCACATTCGCAGCACCACCCACAAACCATATGTTATCCAAAGCAAACTTTCCGACTATGTAACCCAATGAAATGAAATAATAAACTTTTCTAGAAGTGAATGCGAAAAGAACGAAAGCAAGGAACTGTGTCTGGGGCCCCCAAATTCACCTGATTCATGAACACGTTGGCACAACTTCCCCACCAATTTTAGAGGGAAAAAAAAACAAAAAAAAACACAAGCATGAAGTTAAAAAAATATTGAAAACCAAGAAACCGTGCGCCACCACCACCACCACCCTGCTCGAGAGAAAGGAAATAGGAAGTGATGAAAAGAAAAAAGTTTACCAACCGAAGATAAGTTCCATGTTCCCAATCAATGGGTCAGTGAACTAGAAAAATACAAAAAAAAAAAAGTAGTCCAGGCTGAATGCACAACAGGGAATCCAAGAAAAATGAAATAAAGAAAAGTCAAGTTGGAGAGAATAAGGTATGACAATTCCCATATTACGCAAAATCATCGAAGCCCTCGCATCTTCCGCCATAGCTTTCTGAGTCCGGTTTGAGAGCTTTTTCCGCTATGGCCCCAATCAAACTGCCCCGCATCTGAGTCGCTCGCCGGGGGGAGATCTTCCAGTGCGAGGGGATCGCTCTTCCTCCATCCGTATAGTTCGTTCTCGTCAGCGCGTAGATCCTTCCGGGTTAAAGTCATGCGCAATGTCATTTCCCTATTCCCAGGAGAGGCGTGAGGATAAGGATCGAAGACGCTGACGTTGCTGACCCTAGATGGCATTACAGTTGACGGGGTCTGGTCTTCAAGCTCTCGCATTTTTTGGTAATCCATAACGTCGCCAACCGCCACGGAGACATTATCAAAGTCGTTAAACAGATTGTCTCCCTCCTTGGAGGGCAAGTTGTCAATTTCTGGTTCTACCTTCCGAATCGTTGCGGTTCTTGGGCGAACCTTTGAGAACCCTTTCGATTCTGCTGTGGAAGGAAATCCAAATTCAACTGCTTCGTCAAATTTCTGAGGGGATGCCAAGTATACCCGAAGCTTCAATCTTGCTTCGGGATCTTGATAATAGGCAGCATCGGTGTCCATGGAATTAATGCTTTGGGAGAAGGATGGTTGGTGTCTGGCGGCGTTCATACCACGAGATGGCGGACGACGACTTCCTAAGGATGGTCTGCCGGTAGTAGGAACAGAGGAAGACGATGAATGTGTTCTAAAAGTCTTTCCAGAGAGAGATAGCGTCCTTTTGTGGGAGCTTCTCAAGGGGGCAGGATTCGTCTCAAACTTGTTTGAGTCAGAGCAATAAAACTCGTCCAGTCGTAAATCCAACACACCATCCTCGTCCAACCACCCAAAAGACTTTCGGATCTCTTCGACAGCATTCATTGCATCCCTATCATATATTGAGTCCCTGAAACCTGATCCTGATGACCTGCGACTATCAAGTGTGTCCAAGCTACGGTTGGCGTGCCTTCCCATTCGATATATAGCCTCGTCTGCTGCATCAACGATAATGCTCTCGCACTTTGTCGCCAATAGAATGCGTTCCTCCCTTGAAAAGTGCTTCCTCCTGATCGTCTCCGGCAACTCAAGATACCATCTAGCATCAGCCTGGGATAACAGGAAGGCATTGGCTTCAGGGTTTGGTTTGCAGAGTTTTGCTGGCCGAGGGGACACATGTGTGCTTCGAAAGCTATCATACGACGGCCGGCTCTTGGTTCTTAACCTTGTAAACTTCCCACTGGCTGAGCTCATTGTCCTTCCGTGGTTGGATGATGGGAATGGTGATACGCCATTCTGATGTTGTTGCGCGTACCGTAATCTCTCTAGAGAAGAGAAATACTAGAAAGAAAGAAAGAAAGAAAGAAAGAGGTAAGCGTTTAATTCCCTGTAGTCGCAAACTATTTCTTCCAGCCTCTCCAGCCTTTCAAGGTAATTGCAATTGTGGGCCAATCCCATGAAGCGGGGGGTAACAATAGTAGGCCAAGGGAAGGGTGGGTTGTGGGGGAAAAAGAAAAAAGAAACTCACTTTTCGCCTGACTGCTGGGGGAAGGTTGTCAAAATCAACTGCATCCATTGTTGGGATATGTGACCGCATCTTCAGATTGGTGCTCGTAGTAGCAGAGACACCTGCCGTGCAGCAGGATACACGTTTTATTGCCGGGCGAAGAGGCTCAGAGGAGTTTGAATGATACAGCGAGCGGCGTTTTGTAGTGACGGAGTGAGTGATGGTGGAGCTGGCCCTGGGCATTTCATCAGATATAACAGAGGGCATTGAAGGCACTGTGCGAAGGGTGGATGGTGCAGACGAGGGGGCGAATATCAGCCTTCCCCAGAGCCAAAGAGTTGGAGGTGAGGGGGGTGGATGGATGGCGATCGCTGTGCGTTGTGGACGAGAATGGGCCAATCTAAGCTCGAGTTGCTGGCCGATTCCGTTCCTGCTTCTGCTTGAGATGCTCTCCTCTTCTCTGGTTTCCCTCCGAGCTGAGTCGGACCTTGCTTTCCAACCTGTAGTTGCTTGCTGCTCACGGGTTCTAACTTAGGGGAGAATGAATGGATGAGAAGGGAACAAAGGAAGAGAGGGGGGAAGGAATCCAAGGCACGAGCGTAGAGTTTGGGGGGTAAGAGGCGTGGGAATGGAAATGAGTGAATGCAGAACGACGTTCACAGATCAGCTCCAAGCCCAATCCAATGGCCATCAAAAAGTTGGTTCGCTGGATCTTGCCGAAGACTCAGTCGAGAAGGTGTGTGGTGGACATGCAAGCATGCATGCAGTTGTGTGAATTATTTATTTATTCTTTATTATTTTTTTTGAGGGGGGAGGAAGGGGGTGTGGGAGCAACGCCTGGGTGGGTGGAGTGCAGTAAAAAGGAGTGTGAGGTGAAGGTGTGAGGATGTGTCCTGGTCTTGCCGGTACCAGTAGTGCAGGCGCAGGCGGAGCTGTAGGTCTCGGGGAGTTGAATCTCCAAAGCAAAAGCGACTTCCCATTCGACTCCACAATGCCACAACACCCCCTTCCGTTTGTGTGAGACACGCCAAAATGCCAATGCTCAAGGCCAGTCGACAGCAGTTCCGTTCCTGAAGCGCAATGGAGTACGGGGGTATTCACGTTCGTGATCTGCCCTCTACGAAACGCAAATGGCTCAGAATTACCGCACTGGTACTTGAGTACGGTATCTGCCCAGGAGCGGATATCGCATGCCGGAAGAAGTGAGAACTGGCCAACCAGACAAGAGAAATATAAATTGGGGGCTTAAAAAAGGTACTGAGAGTACTCGTACAAGTACCATACCTGTATTTGCTTGGCAGGGAAAAGTATCTCTGCACACCCACACCCACCTGCCCCATGGGCCATGGCACTGAGCACTGGTCACTGATCTTTTGCCGTATCGTGCGGTGTTATGCCTTACATGAGTTACTTGAGGTGACACTCTCAGAGACATTTCCATCCTCACCTTTAATACAGTATCCATCTCTCAGGAAGATGTGGATGCTAGGGCAAGGGGCCAACTTTACAGTCTCCCCTGTGGTGATGATAGGCAGACTACCGTATTTAGTCCAGCACAATGTGAATCTGTACAGCACATTATTTATGGTTCTGCACAATAAGGAGGGTGAAGGCGAATTTGTGCCCACGTTGCCGCCCAATCCAGCCAACCCTGGATACTTTGATCGAGCACTGGACACTTTTTGGATGGGGAAAGGATGGAAAGGGTGCTGGAGGCAAGGAAGGTGAAAGACGGCGATTGCGGGTGCGAGAAAATGGACTTGCAGGGTTTTCGGAGCCTGCTGGTTCGTGCACCAAGGGAAAAGAAAAGAAAAAAAAGAAAAAAAGAGAGGGAAAGAGAGACTTCTTCCCGCTCGTAATTTATCATATATTGTCAGTCATATGATACTGCACTCGAGCACCATGTACGAGTGCAACAAGCAAGAAAGATGCGCCCGCTTTGGACCCTCCCAAGTTCCAAGCGAAAGAGGAACAAAAAAGAAACAATTCAAAAACCCCAAGGAAAATCATTCCCCGAATATCGTACTAGTACTGCTGCACCAGTACCGGTACTAGCATATCTTACCGGAACCCCCGCTCAGGTTAAAATAGAAAGGCAGTGTAGTTCGATATCATTAAAAACCATGAAACAAATATCAGAGCAATTTGCAGTGTATTTGAGATGATAGATATCAGTCAACCCACACCTATAGCCCGCCCCTCTCATGCTGGCATGCAAAAGATCTGAGACCGTCACCTCTCTCTTCCCCCCTTCACATCATGCCAATCCCTGGGAATTTGAGGTACAGAATATGCGCAGCAGCGTATGTGGCATGCACAGTGCTCGAGTGCTCGAGTAATGCGCGTAACACATACCATACTGGTACTCTTGTGTGTTGCGGTATCATATGATGTCTCCTGGAGAATTGAGGAGAGCATCCTGTAATCGTACCTACCGGTACAAGTTGTGCTCGAGTACATGCGTATAGCATACATACTACACCTCCATGGTAGCCCCAACATGTTCGAGGAATTGAGGTATTATCTTTGTTCCACTCAATCTTCCTGCTTATTGATATGGATGATCTTTGCGAACACGGCCGGATCACTCACTGTGCCCGACAGATCCTTCGGATTCTGACTTTCCGGGACAGAGGGGTGCGACCATACGACACTGTACCATACCATCCAGTGCCCACCCTATGGAGAGAGGATGGGCTTCAGAATGATTTGCCTTCCTCGGGGCCGAAATGTCTCGCGTTGCTGCTGTAACTTATGCAAGAAGAGAATAACATCAACATGCTGCCTAAAGCAAACAAATCCTGTCCGATTCCTGCAATGCCCAATAAAGAATTGCCTGGGCTCATCTACTAGTACTTCAACGGCTCATTCCAAGGATCGCATTTTCCCCCTACCCTTTCCAATCGTCCTTGACAAATAAACTGGATCCCGTATCAACCATCCACTGTTTCCCCTTGCTTCCTACAAATGGTAGGGAGACTAACTTATCCAACGAACAATAAACAAGAGTTGGCTTTAGCCTCGTCCCTCGCCAAGGCTCGGCTACGGCAAATTGTTTAATGTGGCAGTCAGCCCTGTTGAAGCGAATAATTTCATAATCTCATTCGTCCTCCTCCAAGTGCTTTTTCCTATCTCTCCCTTTTCTTGCCGCTGAGACCACTGAGTGAACATGTTTCCAGCGAGAATGATTGGAGGTGGGCGTCAAAAACCACAACACTCTCGCAAGTTTGTGCACTTGATGCTGCAACATGGCCCCTCTACTTGGACAAGTACCGATATGCGGCGCTAGAGCAGATCAATCGATATATCATCATCGCTCTGTTTTTTATTCCCCCAAATAAAACAGCTGATACGTACGGGCAGAGGCGGCAGGAAACGATCACGCTTGGGAAATAGCCAACTTTGGCCCTTTACCCATTTCAATTCTCAGCCCAATCGGAGGTAGATGTGGAGATTTGTCGAGCCTCGCTGTATCGAACTTTGACAGGAATTGTTGACCAAAGCAACAATACCGGTACTCGAGCCAGTGAGAGCACCGTATCTCGGGATAGGACTTGTTTTTTTTTTCCAGCCCTCGCCCCGTCTAATAATAACTACGAAGCGGGTACCACATTGGCGTTGTCTTGCCCCCACGTGAACACGTTAGGGCTCAGAACGCGTGATTAGAGAGTACTTGTAGGAGAAGTTGTGGGCTCGAAGAGAAATGGCAAATCGAAGGGAAAAGGGTTAGAACACCATTGATTTCAGGGGTCTATGCCTAACACCAGCCACACCATCTCGTTTTCAATGGTGGATGGGTCTTGGGTGCGGGTGAGGTCCGAGTTTGTGTCGATAGTGCTGTGGAAGTATAAGTGGGGTGTGGTACATGTTTCGTCAACGATTGCTTCAGCGATTGCAGGATGGTGAGGGTGACAAAAACTAGCGACCTGATATGCAAAGGTTCCTAATCAGGCACTGTCCAGAAATATTTAACTTCTGAGACAATCAAAACATCTACCTCAATGGTTGAGCTAAAAACACAGAAAAAATTACAAAAACAAGGGGAACACTTGTAATTGTTTATCATTCACTCGTTTAAACTTGCAAAGCTAGCGTCTTAGTGTGGGCGAGGTCCAAGTTTGTATAAACCGCAGGCAATGGTCCTCGGAGGTCGTTAAAAATCGGAAAATATAACCCTTGTCTCTATAGAGATTAGTATGGGACCGGCGTGAATAGTGTTGCGAGTTTTACAGATCCCCCGGGCGCATCACAACAAGTGAGCGTCTCCATATGTACGAGTACTTGTACTATGGCCTAGAAACCGTGTGAGGCCTTAAATGCTCGACTGCGGGAAAGGAACATATAGTGGCAGATACCAAATAAACATTGGTCCTAGCAATTGGGGTACAGTAGCGGTACTTGTGCTGAGAAAATTTCTACTACCAGGATCAGTATACTCGAGTACAGCCTGCGGAAGAGAAAAAAAAAAACGGAAAACAAGGATTAGAAACACAGAAATCGATTGGCTAGAGCCTCCAAGCGCTCCAATCAGAACTCCGGAATCCCTTGTCACGTTTTCCGAGCCGATTCTTTTTTACCGCAGGCAACATTACTAACGAGGGACTCAGACATACGGTGCTGGCAAAGGAGGCGACTGACGGGGTCCTATTGTGGGGAGATATCTCCTAAGGCAGGGCTATTCCTAGTCTCAGGCATGTGCGCAGGAGTTGAAACGGTACGGCTATCATAGGGCGTGGGGGAGATTCAATAAAGCTGGATGATTTCCGCTCGCTTTCGCATACAGGGATCAGGTTGAAAGTTTTTCTGCTTCTAGAAGGCTCACTCACTCTAGGACCTTTGAGGAATTCAAGCGCCCGAGTACTAGTACAGTACGAGCACAACTACCGGATATATGTAGCATTGACCCATCACCGACTGCAGAGAGCCTTGCATCACTGTAGCGGTCGTGCAGTTATGGGCCGATCAAACACGCCGTATCATGATAAGTAAGTTGGAAGTTGGGATATGCGAGGCATGCCTTGTTCGTTCAAGTAACGAACACAATTATTATTATAAAATTGGTCCTGAAGAGCCGCCCGCTTGTCTACTGGTATATTCCTAGGACCAAGAATCTACTGCACCTTCCAGCCTCCAGCCCCCTGCACCATCAGATCGAAGGAAAGCGAAGCCTATATCGATCGCCACGTGTTGTGAATGGCATCGAAAGAGGGCCCCCATGCAACCTTAAGGGGGTGTGGAAATGAAAATGAAATTGAAATTGATGCTGTAAAGTTCGCCTTGCCTACTACTCCGCAATTCATAAAAGTATCCGGATGTCTTGGCGCCGCGATTCCTAAATTTGAGCCTACGATAGGTTGTGGCGTCTTGGCGCCAAGTCATCCAGGTACTTTATGAGTTGTCACGTAACTCGACATTTTCCCCGAAAGTACTTTCGCGTAAAAAAACCTATATTAAAAAGTGTCAAATCTATCATTCCCGATAGGGAGAGAGATGGCATTTCTTGATGGCTCAGATGCGGCTCCTCTTTGAGAACAGATGTAGTAATAGCAACTCGGGTCCCTGTAGAGTACGAGTAACTTATTTATATTGGCCTCTGGCATCATTGGGGTTCTGATTGGGAAAAGGAATGCGGGTAGAAAGAATAAGCCATGCTGTATGAAATCAATCAGTCCATTTGCGGGAAGATACATAAACGCCAGTTCTCCCAAGTAAAAGCGGGACCACCCAATTCAAGCCCCAATACTGTACAACACAACAATTGGAGAGTACCGTAGCTACTTGTATCATAAAACAGCACCACAAACCCCTCCCTCCTTTCTCTTCCCCAGTCGTTCGTACGACGAACAATCCTTTCTCTTACTTCCCCAGAAGAACATCAAGCGGCTGCAACAGTTACACGTCCCCCCCTTCATTCATTCACTCTCTCCTCACCTCTCCTCTCCTCCACAAGCACAGTACCCTGGCAGCCCCAGCAGGGAAACCCTTCCCAAGCAATTCCCCGTTTCACGTCCTGCCGATTTATTTATTATACGGTAACTTATTATCTTCCAAACTGCTCGCTACCGTACCGGTAATTTAACGAGCAACAGCACGGGCCGCGCTTAACTCTAATCTATTTATATTATAATATACTGTATCCTTCACTTCGCGTAGGTCGGTCTGAAGAGGTGGTGGGTGGGCTGTGTGTTGCATGCGGCGTTTTGTGCGGCTTAAGTAATTGTTGTGTCCTGTCTTTTATGTCATGGTGCAAGTGAGGTGAATGTTAGGAGGGGGTACTAGCACTTGTACTCGGGTACTTTGTGTGCTGCAACATGCAGCGCACGGTTTGTGGTAGATTTGGGTTGGGGAGGTCCTTGCAGGTAGGTACAGATGAGCTCGTGAAGATGCGTTTTAGGGGGGTTGGAATCTGATAGGGGGTGGCATACCCGTAGCGCTGCTGTAGCCTGTGGGTATGATGGGAGTGTACCGTCTGCAAGCCGAAAGGGGGGTGGTGGTGGTGGTTCGAGTGACTAGAAGTGAATGTGAATGTTATGCATGGAGTACCGTAGGGGCTTGGCAGGGGAATTCCGAAATGTTGGCGGGATTATTATAAAAATCCGGACACCAGAGGACGATTCAACCAAAAACCAACCAACCGAAAAAGCGCTTTTGACAATGAAATCCATCAACCTCTCGAAAAAGCTTTGAGAATTTGAGAAACAAAGTTCCTCAGTAATCAGGACATCCCAGACCAATCTATTGCCTCAGATTTTTGATAAATTCGCTTGGTCCGCTGGTATCTCATGCTGATCAGTGTTCCGGGGGCATCCGGGGTATTAATCTCACTAGGAGTGCCGTACCGGTATTAGATAGACTGGAGTCCTAGTAAGCTACGGTAGTTGTCTTACTCCACCAGAATTGCGCAAGTGTCATATCTTTGTTAAAAAAACGGCGGAGGGATTGTTTGTGACGTAATTGTGTTTGTGCTGGTTTTATGCCCAATCGTGAGTAAGAGCTGTCGTGGATGGGTGATCATGACGTTTGAAAGTATTGCGCGTTCTTAATGTTTCGAGATCTGCCAGTATGGAGGGAGTGGGATTTTCCCCTGCGATTAGAGGAAGTAGACAAAAAGGTATGGCAGTGTCGGATTTTAGTTTATTCATATGCTTGGAGTAAGAAAAAGCGTTGGGGTGAGGCAAGTATGATAAGCCGGGAACTGACTCTGATTTTGCAAAAACAATTGTAGATTTTCCCCCACTGCTTGAGAGAGTGGTATGGGTCTTTACCAAGTCCAATGCCGCATTCATTGTTACCACTCACTTATCTTCATTATTTGCTGTCTTTAGCTATTTTTATTTTTTATTAAAACAAAACTTGTTTATCGTGATCGCATGGAGCATTGTTTGCAAAATGGGGGTTGGGTCTTGGCTTGTCTCACCCCAATGCCTCCTTCTCCCGTTGTTGGCTCCTCTTCGGACGAACCCTTGCCCAAAGCACACAAGCACAACTCGAAACGGTGGTGGGGGGTCGCGAAACCTGGCCTGGACTTGCACCATACGAATCAATGCCGTACCACCCCACCTAAGAACGCCACCCCCGGAGAGAGGGATATGCAGGACATGAAAGTGCAGCTCCCTCCGGTCTCAGCCTTTCCAAAACAAGGCTCCACAGTAAGTGCGGTTTCTGAAAAAGGGCTGGACTGGCTCATCCCGTCTTAGATAATACAAGCACAAGTACCGGTGCATTCACTTCAGTCCTTCCTTCCTCCCGGTAGACTTGATTCTTCGCGAATGCTTTGCTGTGAAGTGTGCACTTGGCGGTTGTATGATAATGTGCGGTGGAAGATTGGCTATGTAGGATGGGTTCTTATACCGGTATGGTGTTTCGAGGGTTCGGGGTTGGGATATTATCGGCACTTTTGCCTCGAGTCTTGTGTTCTGAAGTTTCCTTATGGGTCTGTAAGGCCGTTGGTTATGTAAGCAGGGAAGATGTGGTGGCCTTTTGTCGGGGAGTTTTCAACATTCGACCAAGTCGTCACATGCCTTTTAGGTATAGGAAGTAAGCTACAAGTACCGATACTTGTAGGTCAAATGGGTATCCTTTATTTTTTTGCCCAATCGTCCCTTTACAGGTATGGATGGCAGAAGTGTGCCGGGGTTGTACAAGTGCTATAAGTATGCATTTAGAAGGCCTTATCCCTTGCTTAAGGGTATGAATATGGAGCTTGGGAAGAGTCCCCTTTAACCTCATTACGGTAGATGTTTTATCAATATGCAAAGTTGTCCCTGGTAGCCTGGACACCCCACTGTGAACCTGAGCAATATATCAGCATAACTTGGACTTGCTCCTTCCAAGTTCTATTAAGTGTAGGAGAGGGCCGACACTGAGTAATATTGGTACTCACCCGGGCTCTCTTTCACTTCAGGGCCAACTTGGTCATAGCCAAGGTCATGTGTGTTGTATACTCACAGGCGTTTTCCATTAATATACATCTGGTCATCTGATGGCCCATCTAGTCAGGTCTCTCTCTTCTGCCCTGACCCCGACCGCTGGGCGACAGCTACAGTAGGCACCCCTAGCAACCTGGGTGACATGGCCGAAAATACAGAAGGAAGATCCCTTTAGGATCTCTGAATTTCCAGGAGCTGGTGCTATTGAACCAGGGATCTCGGCCCGGCTGCGAATGATTTCCAACTCCCTCGAGGTCTCGAGGAGCCTACATTAGCTGGATGTACTCAGCACCGTACGCTATCATGCTCTATCATGGGGCTTCTCGAATTGCAGTTTGCGAAGACCTTCATAACAGAACCGAGCTTGAGAGAGAAGGAATGGCACATCTTGAATACTCTCAAACGGTTCTGCGACCCCAACCTGCATGTTGGCTTTTTTAGTCAAATAGGGTCCCGAGCGGTCTTGATAGTCCGGAAGCTACCCAGGGGAGAGATTTTTATTTTCTTTCTTTCTTTCTGACATGTTTCGAGATATCCCCGGATGCCATTTTCTCTCAGGATCTCCGCAAATCGCAATATAAGTGCCAGGGTCAGGAACCTGTTAACTGGAACAGACAGGGATATATGATATTTGGCTGGTTAACCTGGAATAATTGTTTCATACCTTCATACCAGACCCTGTAGGTTACCGGCACTCCGACTCCTGGCCGTCGGTTCTCCCCCTTACTTGAGTCCGAGTATGGTACGCGGGAGCGTAAAGGTTTTCTGACGGGGATACCGGTGTACCGATATGCTTGGCGTTTTCCGGAGAATCCTTTGGGAGTGGGGGGTGGTCTTTGACCATAATCTATAGGATGGAGGGTTGTGTCATCGGTGCTCGGTTTTTTTTGGTTCATCATATCATACCCTGGCCGGAGGCTGCCGATGTCGTTATTGCACTTTGAGGGCTACGGGGTGCGTACTGCTGTGCCCTATTCTTGCAAGTAGGGGGTTACTTTGGTAGTAGCAATGGTCTTCTGGAACAGGATCGTATTGGAATAGGCTCGATACGGTATTCAAGCATGTACTGTACCGTGCCCTATCACCTATCTCCAACCCACCTTCCATCCGACGCTCCTCGAGCACTCTAGATGCCGCGTCTACAAACTCCCAGGGGCTCTCTACCTATCTCTTTATCTATCAACCCATTGTGCAAATCCTATCTCCGGCACCTCCCCTTCCCCCTTTTCCAATCGCAATAACACCGCGGACCGAGCACCCTTTCACTCTTTGATCGACTTGCATGCCGATTCGTATCAAGACGTGTATCGTGACGTGCAGTTAGACTATGGTTTTGTGATATGGTGGGGTTTCAGTATTTACATCACGACCAATTGTCTTAGTGCGCCCTGGGTTGTGCCGGGGGCGGTGGGACGGGGCAGGATCTCGGAAGGGAGGTGATCGGCGGTGATCGGCGGTGGTGGTGGTACTTGACTATCATAGTCGTGCTTGTATCGTAATGTTGTGTCTTGGTACGGGAGATTGTGTGCTGAGCATGTCATCGGGTCGATTCCGAATCTCTATGATATATCACCTCTAATTGGTGGGATATAAGATTCACTTCCTCCTCTCGAGACATTCAGCTATCTACCGATGATTTACAAACTTGGGGAAAATAGTCGGCTCGAGTGACAACCTGTGAATATCCAACCCACGGCACGCGACCACACCCCCCAGCTGACCAGAAACCCGAGATGCACCTTGCACCTTTATCGCGGAAAGCGTCCTTGGCAAGCGAGCTATTCCCAAAGCGCTTCGGGGTCCGGCACCGTGCATGTTAAGGGATATCGGAAGGCTGTCGATCGATAGACCGGCACTGTACTCGAGTACCTGGTAGAGGCTACGAGCACAACTGCGATACGGGCTTACTATTGTGGTCTATGCAACCCACCAAAACTCTACAGCACAAGTACCGACGATACCCGTCAACAATCACTTGAACCCGAGTTCACATAACACCCCACCATTACCC